>CM055823.1:15879482-15908602 GCA_029582265.1 Zoroaster sp. YZ-2022
AGAAGAAGAAGAAGAGAAGTAAATTTAAAAAACGGAATAATAGTTGTTCGGCTGAAAAGCCGAACACCTAAAATATTTTTATTATACAAATGCATATGGCGGACGAAGTGTTCGAAATCGCTACCCGGCCATGGTGTCGCGACGTAGGCATATACTGTATGCACAACGCCATAGACAATGCATTGTGGATTGGAATCTGCAATATTGACGGTACGAGCGAAGGCCACACCACAAAGATCGACCTTTGAACTGTTGATAGTTTGATCTAGTATCCGACTCGACTCACACATACCATACCCTGTACAATTTCGAACCTGTGTACAGACTATGTGATTCGACTGGATCCGGTATATCCATGTGACGTCAGGCAAGGAATCATAACAATATAATTCCACGACCAGTCTTTACCGAAATTTATAAGCACAAGCATCGCAAACAGCTTGGTTGTTTCGTCAGGGCGATTGACAATGAAATGGTTACCGATTGGTAAAGTATAAGGTAGTACTACTAGTAGATTGCGTTCATCTCTCGGCCAGTTAAAGAAGAATATCATGTTCCATGACATGAATAATTGTCAGAATGATGTAGGCCTAATCATGTATTTGAAAATGCACGCACTACGCAGCCTTTAATTCCATGGCACGACTAACTCAAGTTAACTTCTTAAAGGGACAGTATCGTCACGATCAGAGTAGACTTTCAACAGGGCATGGAACAGGGCATGGTCATTCAATATAACGGGTAGAATGTCGTATCCGACTGCCACTTTTTCTCATTCAATATAACGGGTAGAATGTCGATCCGACGCCACTTTTCTCATTCAATATAACGGGTAGAATGTCGATCCGACCGCCACTTTTTCTCATTCAATATAACGGGTAGAATGTCGATCCGACCGCCTACTTTTCTCATTCAATATAACGGTAGAATGTCGTATCTGACCGCCACTGTTTCTCATTCAATATAACGGTAGAATGTCGTATCCGATGCCACTTTTTCTCATTCAATATAACGGGTAGAATGTCGTATCCACGCCACTTTTTCTCATTCAATATAACGGTAGAATGTCATATCCACGCCACTGTTTCTCATTCAATATAACCAATAATGTAATCTTACCTACTGGTAAGGTGGAGAACATATGGATGATGATGGACATATACTTCAAATTATTCCAGGATATTTATTTCATGAAAATCAGGCATTTTGGTATACGATGACTTCTCAGTCATGTCAGTCTGATCTTGTCAACTCCCTGTTAGTTTCAACACGGTCATTGTACATGCGCAGTGGCAACTATAATAGGATCCTTCTATTTTCTGAAGGGAGGATTTTTTAGAAGGAAATAAAGTCCGAAACCATCATAAAATTGGATTTAAAGAGAGTTTTCGCTTTCTGTACCTCCAAAATCGATAGAATCACTTTTAACTGGTTAGTGGTTGCAAAAATTCCCCAAAACCCTTAAAAATGGCGTCGGATACACATTCTTTCCACAAATTTATATGTACTTTATGTATTTTACCTAATTAATTTTGTTTTAAAGTGTATAATTGTAGTCTTTGATGTAGTGGGAAAGAATCTAGAATACAACCGCCACTTTTTATATCCAAATATGACAAATTTCACAGATTTTAAAAGATGATAGAGGAGATTCACTTAAGGAGAGGAAAGTGTAGTCAAGTGAGGATTGGAAACAATATTTTGGGAGATTTTGAGCAATGAATGTATGCACATCCAGTGAGATGTTGGCCATTTTGTCGTCTGCTAAAAACACATACAATAGACATTGTGCACCAAGTGGCGGTTGGGTTCGATATTCTTTCCATGTAGTGTTGAGACGGATTACTTGGGCAGAAATTAACAGGTTAGCCGCTTCGAAACTGCACTAACCATTTACAAGTTTGCTAACCAGCTAACTGAAGCCAATTTAAAAAAAAATATGACCAACAATTTTGGAAGAATTTGCCAACCCTTTCTGTTGTTCTAGACTTTCTTTTTGCCGCATTGGTTACTATTGTTTGCCACATTGGTTACTATTGTTTGCCACATTGGTTACTATTGTTTGCCACATTGGTTACTATTGTTTTGCGCATTAGGTTCACTAATGTTTGCCACATTGGTTACTATTGCTTGCCACGTTGGTTACTATTGTTTGCCGCATTGGTTACTATTGTTTTGCCACATTGGTTTATTACACAATTATTGTGGGAAGAAAGTTATTGCTGCGTTTTCATTGAAAATTTATACACATTCTGCCATTTTTGAGATTCTGGTTTGTGCTGACCATCAGTGCCGACTTTCAGTATCCGGTTAACTGATCGTGAAAGATTTGGTTTAACAGTTAGCGAACTAACCGGTTTACATTGTAATTTTGTTGATAACCCTAACCATCCCAAATCACAAAATCCTCCAAGGGGCACGTTTTGGGAAAAATTCAGCACTATTTGGAAACTGGTACTTTCACCTCTTCAAATGGGACAAAATTACCTACCTGGCAAGAAAGTACAGGCCATAAGTGCTGAATATGAAAGATCAATGAAAAGGCACGGTGCGACTTTGAGGATAAGGGCATGTTTCCCAAAAAAGTGCACTGATGGATTTAGGAAGGATTCAGGAGAGGATCCTAGCCAGAATACCCTAAGGGAGTTAGGGGTTAATGTTGTTATAGCTGAAGCCTTTGGCTTGATTTTGAATAGCGTTTTATTTATCAATTTATCTATCTTTTTTTTTTTGACAGTTACTATGAACCATGATGGCCAGGGGTATCAACCAGGAGCATGGTCCGTTCACATGATACAACACCGTCAACCTCCAGTAACCTCGGCGACCGTGAACTCAGAGATGTTAATAAATTCATCAAGTTTCTTGAATTTAAGGTGAAACCATCAACTTAACCCTAACCCCCTACAGGTCAAAATGAGTCGACCGTTTTTTGACTGGTGAAAGCATTGTCTTATAGTATTGTTCCGGGTGGTCAAAATGACGGTAAAACCAGTCAAAAATACCCGTGTACACATTTGGGTCAACAGTCAAAAAACGACGGTTGACAGTTTTTGAACCCTCTATTTCTACTTACCACTGAGGTTCAAACTGCAATGAATAATTGCTCAGAAAATAAATATATTTAAAGGGACAGTATCATCACGATCCGAGCAGACTTCAACAGGGCATGGAATCGGTGTCCTAGTTTAAGATGAACACAATGACTAAACGTTACTGGCTTGTTTATGCAGCAATAATGGTTGTATGACCTTATATTAATGAGGTGGTATTTTCAGTCTTTCCAAGTAATTGAAATCTAAAACACGAGTAATCCAATTCCATGCCCTGGTTGATCATGATGATATTACATCCCTTTAACCCTAATTCTTAAATCCTCCAAAATCCTTTTTGCTAAAGTGAAGGATTTTGGAGGATTGAGGTTATTAGGCATACTTGCCTTTCCATGGTGCATGTACATCCATGTTTGTTGTAGTGATTGCAAAGGTCAGTGCTTGGGTCAGTGTGGACACTGTTTATTGCTCCATGCATGCAGGGGAGTGTCCCTGGCCATGTACATGCATCATCAGGTTCCGAAACACATGTGTGCATACATACATACATGTCATGTGCTTGCTTTACTAACTGTAGGATTTTGGAGGATTTTTGGAGGATTCAGGTTATGTGCTTACAAATGGGCCTAGGGAGTTAGGGGAGGATTCAGGTTATGTGTAAGCAAATGGGCCTAAAGGGAGTTGAGGAAGGATTCGGAGGTTATGTGTAAGCAAATGGACCTTGGGAGTTAGGGAAGGATTCAGGTTGGTTAATAAGCAAATGGGCCTGGGGAGTTATGAAGGATTCAGGTTATGTGTAAGCAAATGGGCCTAGGGAGTTAGGGAAGGATTCAGGTTATGTGTAATAGCAAATGGGCCTAGGGAGTTAGGAAGATTCAGGTTATGTGTGAAAAGCAAAATGGGTGAGGAGTTAGGAAGGATTCAGGTTATGTAAAGCAAATGGGCCCAGGGAGTTAGGAAGGATTCAGGTTATGTGTAAGCAAATGGGGCCCAGGGAGTTAGTGGAAGGATTCCAGGTTATGTGTAAGCAAATGGGCCTAGGGAGTTAGGGAAGGATTCAGGTTATGTGTAAGCAAATGGGCCTAGGGAGTTAGGGAAAGGATTCAGGTTATGTGTAAGCAAATGGACCTTGGGAGTTAGGAAGGATTCAGGTTATGTGTAAGCAAATGGGCACTAGGGAGTTGAGGAAGGATTCAGGTTATGTAAGCAAATGGACCTTGGGAGTTCAGGAAGGATTCCAGGTTATGTGTAAGCAACAAATGGGCCTGAGGGAGTTAGGAAGGATTCAGGTTATGTGTAAGCAAATGGGCCTAGGGAGTTAGGGTTAACACATTTGTTCCCAGTAAACTCTAGGTTGGACTTTCACCTTCGTGTACCACGCCGGGTGACGCTCCAGGATTTAACCAAAATTTGCTAATACAGAATCATTCAGAACAATATGTTCTACCAAACTCGGCAAGTCCTTCAAAGCCGTCCGTTCTTTCAAACTGGCGCTCAATCGACACCGGCCATACCAAGAACTTCGGATATAACTTTGGATATAACCTCAATAGAGCGATTCACAAGCTTCCCCTCGGATCAAGCCAGATAACCTGCAGACAACGCCCATCTAATTGATCCACCCTAGGAAGAAACCCTCACTCTCCTCCTTCGAGAGCACCAGAACTCAACCCTCAAGGAAAAACCTAAACTAGCGGACATCGATTTTAAACGTGTGAAGATTCTTTGGCCAGTACAGTCAGCACTCTGACCACTGCCAAGGCCCATATCACTCAAACAAATCAGTACTTAGCTCCAACCCCTCAAGCTAAACCAACCCGCTTCTACTCTCTTTGAGTGATATCAAATATCTTCCAAAGAAGAATGAGAATAGCATACCCAATGCATAACAAAACCGCTTTCCAAAACCCACTGGCAAAACCGAGCCAAAACTTAATTCACAAGCCACCGAAGGTAAACAAAAACATGGAAGTACCACTGGGTTTCTCAACAAGCCTATAATCCGCTTCGTTAACCACAAAGATGTGAAACAAGCAATAAACAAACACTGGTCGCTGATACAACAAAACCGCACAACTCTCGGAAATATTTCCGAAACAACCTTTTGTTGCATTCAGAAAAGCCTTAATGTTCTGCTTTCCTTATTAGAGGAACAAATCACATAAAAACAACGAACTCTCTCACTCAAACAAAACGGAAACATTACATCTGTTTGAAAAGAACATCACTTCAATGTCTTATCTAAAAAATAAGACAAGAGACCGCCCGGTTCATTAATTTGAACCATTACATGCAACTGATGATTGCCGAGTAAGGCATGAAAGCTTAGCTATTGCTACTAAAGGATCTGAAAAAATATCCTGTCTCTTCTACACTTTTCCCCAATTTGACCAATCGGTCATTATTGGTATGTTCAAACAAAAAAGCCTACTATTCCCACAAAACTCATTGTCAAATGGACAAACTTTGGAAATAGTCAAATACGGATTCACTGTGTTTCAATTTGTATAACAAATGCATCTTGGAAAACAAAAACAAAAAGTCAACAAAGATGGAGTGTCACTGAATGGGATTGCACCATCATTATTTACTACTTTGACTTATAAAATCCTTGCCCCTCCCCTTGGGGGTACTGTGGTTCGATGGTAGAACAAGCTACCCGAGAATACCCCCTAACTCGTAGGATTGGTATCTTCAGGCTGCGACATCTTTGTCAAAAACCGGTATGGCAAATACCACCCACGACTTAACAACCCAATCCGTATCACACAGGCTACTGCAATCTCACAGCCGCCTAACTACACCATTGTGGAGTTCCAACAAACCAAAAGCATTAACAAAAACCAAACTCTTCCCCCAACTTCCGCACTCGGAGGAGTAAGATTTGGCATATAATCCTACAACAAGATAGGTTCAGGAGTTTATTGAACGTGACGTTTTATGCCTATTGTTCTCTCTTAAGAGAACAATAGGCATAAAGGCCTCTTTGCAGTAAAGGAACGCTCTAAACACGGGTCAGTAGTCACTGAATGGGTTTGCACCATCATTATTTACTAATATTTTGTGTAAATTCATAAATTGCATAATTTTTTATCAGTGTGAAGCTGTTGAAACCTGGCAGTAGAATCCCATGGCCAAATGCAATGCATCTCAGCGAGGTTTGAATTTCAAAATATCATTTTCACTAAGTGTTTTTAATGAAATATTACCAAGATTTAACGTTAAAGATTAAAGAATTACTTTAGTTTTGATGGCTGTTCGTCACTTGAGCATTATGACAAAACATAATACCCCAGCCGGCACAGGTGCGTACATACGAGCATGACGAGCACACATAAAACCTGCTGCGTGGAATATTTTACACGTATCGAACATACTCTGCCGTTTTGTCGCTACACACGCATACGCAAAATTGACTGTGAAATGACGCACAACCATTGAAGCTCTAGGATTTCTTCAACATTATAAAATCTGGATTTTCTTTCAAGAAAATGACTAATAGTAAAAATGATATTTTGAAATTCGAACCTTAGCGCTTGTCATTATAGTTGTTCATGGAAGTTTAGTACAGAGTTTCAGCCTCCCCACACACACAGGTAAGATTTAAACAATGTCACAGAAGACGTTTTCTGTGCGGCGACTGACCTGCTCAGGCTGGCTGACTTCATTTCAGTGTATACAGAGACGGAGTCCATATCTTTCCAGTAGATATTAACCCTAACCACCCCATATCCTCCAAAATCCTCCCAAGGGGCACTTTTTTGGGAAAAATTCAGCACTGTTGGAAACTGGTACTTTCATCCTCTTCAAATGGGGCAAAATTACTACCCGACAAGAAGTACAGGCCATACGTGCTGAATATGATAGATCAATGAAAATGCACGGTGCATTTTGAAGATAAGGGCATTTTTCCAAAAGTGCACTGATGGATTTTGTGAGGATTCAGGAAAGTTCCTAGCCTGAATACCTTGGGGGGTTAGGGTTAAGGAAGGTTCCTAGCCTGAATACCTATAGGGAGTTAGGGTTCAGGAAGGTTCCTAGCCTGAATACCTTGGGGGGTTAGGGTTAAGGAAGGTTCCTAGCCTGAATACCTATAGGGAGTTAGGATTCAGGAAGGTTTCTAGCCTGAATACCTTGGGGGGGGTTAGGGTTAAACCATTGTTTTGATCATTTGCTTTGTCATGGTGCAGCCACATTGTTTTTCTTCCATTCAAAGCAGTATATTAACCAAACCGAGGCTGGAAGGAAAAAATAGTCTGGTGTCTTTTTCATGTTATGAGAATGAGTACTATATGTCAATGGGTATACAGGGAATATGACAAAGATGGCCACAGTATGATAATATAAACTGCTTGATTTATTTTATTCTTCAGTCGGTACAGGTGATCGTACAGTCTCGTTCAGGAGAGAAGACAGATTCAGCATCCAAAGCTAAATCGGACGGCACAGACTGGGTGAGTGTTATTATTATTATTATCAGAAGTCTGTTACCTACATGAGGTTTTTTATTTATTTATTTTATTTTTATTATTTTTTTTATGCAAGTTCGCCCCAAACAAGGCTAAAAGCCACTCTTGGTAAGGAGCTACAAGAAGAGAAACATAAAAGATGAAAATAACTCAGGGGGACTGAAGGTCCCTGCTGTAATCCACATAATCGTGGTATTGTAATCTCAAATGCGGCCAGACGATGCAACCCAGCTTGGTTGCGGGTTTTGCCTGCCGTGGGGCATCATGGGATAGGCGCTTCCATGCGAAACTAGACGCCATCTTAAACTAGACGCAGGCATAAACCATATATGTGGAGAACAACGGGGCGCGTTCGATAGACGCTAAGGTGCCTGCATGAGATACACTTCTCTCACACGCCGGGTAAGTCTCCCAGACTGCACTTGCTTCTTTTTGAGACCTTGCGCCGTCAGTCTGTGGGAACAAAAGCGTCCACGAATGGGCCAAATCCATTGTTCTTGGGGTACTATGCTGTGGACTAGGTTAGTACACGACAGGCACGCTTCATGCAGGCAATAGACTTCTGTGGGTATTTATTTCTTATCTATCCTGGATGGACTGATCATTACCGACATTACCAATGTCGTACCTTCCCATCATTGTATATCTTGATTGAAAGCGAGTAAGCATACCCGTAGAAGCAGTTTTGCCAGCATTACCAATGCTGTACCTTCCCTTCAATGTATATCTTGATTCAAAGAGAGTAAGCATACCCATAGAAGCAGTTTGGCCAACATTACCAATGTTGTACCTGCCCTTCAATGTACATCTTGATTCAAAGAGTAAGCGTACTCATAGAAGCAGTTTTGCCAACATTACCAATGCTGCACCTTCCCTTCAATGTATATCTTGATTCAAAGAGAGTAAGCGTACTCATAGAAGCAGTTTTGCCAACATTACCAATGCTGCACCTTCCCTTCAATGTATATCTTGATTCAAAGAGAGTAAGCGTACTCATAGAAGCAGTTTGGCCAACATTACCAATGCTGTACCTTCCCTTCAATGTATATCTTGATTCAAAGAGAGTGAGCGAACTAATAGAAGCAGGTTGGCCAACATTACCAATGCTGTACCTTCCTTCAATGTATATCTTGATTCAAAGAGTAAGTGCTCTATAGAAGCAGTTTGGCCAACATTACCAATGCTGTACCTTCCCTTCAATGTATATCTTGATTCAAAGAGAGTAAGCGTACTCATAGAAGCAGTTTGGCCAACATACCAATGCTGTACCTTCCCTTCAATGTATCTTGATTCAAAGAGAGTAAGCGTACTCATAGAAGCAGTTTGGCCAACATTACCAATGCTGTACCTTCCATTCAATGTATATCTTGATTCAAAGAGAGTAAGCATACTCATAGAAGCAGTTTTGCCAACATTACCAATGCTGTACCTTCCCTTCAATCTTGATTCAAAGAGAGTAAGCATACTCATAGAAGCAGTTTGGCCAACATTACCAATGTTGTACCTTCCCTGTAATGTATATCTTGATTCAAAGAGAGTTAGCATACTCATAGAAGCAGTTGTGCCAACATTACCAATGTTGTACCTTCCCTTCAATGTATATCTTGATTCAAAGAGAGTAAGCATACTCATAGAAGCAGTTTGGCCAACATTACCAATGTTGTACCTTCCCTTCAATGTATATCTTGATTCAAAGAGAGTAAGCATACTCATAGAAGCAGTTTGGCCAACATTACCAATGCTGTACCTTCCCTTCAATGTATATCTTGATTCAAAGAGAGTAAGCATACTCATAGAAGCAGAATGGCCATCATTACCAATGCTGTACCTTCCCTTCAATGTATATCTTGATTCAAAGAGAGTAAGCGTACTCATAGAAGCGGTTTTGCCAACATGACCAATGCTGTACCTTCCCTTCAATGTATATCTTGATTCAAAGAGAGTAAGCGTACTCATAGAAGCAGTTTTGTCAACATTACCGATGCTGTACCTTCCCTTCAATGTATATCTTGATTCAAAGAGAGTAAATATACTCATAGAAGCAGTTTTGCCAACATGACCAATGCTGTACCTTCCCTTCAATGTATATCTTAATTCAAAGAGAGTAAGCATACTCATAGAAGCAGTTTTGCCAACATTACCGATGCTGTACGTTCCCTTTAAAATAAATCCTTACAACTTGTCCAAATCATCAGCCAGTAATTTTGTTCCAGTATCGGCCTAAAAAAATAACAATGTTGTCAATTTCTTTTCGGCCAAAATGCATGTCCACTGTCATGACCCATCACAAGAAAGGATTTCATTAGCAATTCTGGAATTTTTGGGCTGAATGTTTTGAATTTTGTGTAGAATTTGTGCAGTGCAATGCAAGCGACATTGCAACACTCAACTGATACCACAGTCTTGTCCAGAATAATTTGGAAGGATATTGTGACATCTCAAGACTGAAGAGGGCACTGTAAACAAAGAGCGTTTACCAGCCATCTGTGTTTTCAAACTACCCCCAAATCCGCCAAAAATCCTTCTCCTGATTTTGCCTGATTTTGATGGATTCAGTACCACAGTATGTAGCCCAGCTTAATAGAGCATGTAGCCATGTGTACCAAATCCATCAAACTGCACCGCTGTTTTTGTTGGATTCAGTGACCGTGTATAGCCAAGCCAATGGATGCTTTGCATTTGACTGTACCAAATCCATCAAACTCCACCGGCTGCTTTTGTTGGATTCAGGACTGTGTATAGCCAAGCCATGGATGCTTTGCATTTGCCACTGTACCAAATCCATCAAACTCCACCGGCTGCTTTTGTTGGATTTAGGACTGTGTATAGCCAAGCCGTGGATACTTTGCATTTGCTACTGTACCAATTCCATCAAAGTCCAGCAATTGGGGGTAGCTTTTTTACTGCATGTTGATGGATTTTGGCGGATTTGAGATGGTTTCTGGAGAAAATTCCTAGGTGATGTAGGGTTTTAATCATGTTGGTTTGGTTTTATGCAAGTGAACTCACTGTATATTTAAGTACTGAGATGGAGGGTTATTAAGCGTTTAAAAAATTTAGCCCATAATTGATTTTATTACAAATGTGTAAATATGTTCTCTTTTATGATTGTCACAGTTCAATCTAGCCATTTACGACAACCCCGTCGTAAAAAGTAATGTCAAGAAACTGCTGGCCCAGGAGCTACCTAGGGTGGGCTCCCCCCTGAATGTAGAGGTTTCCCTGGAAACAAATGAGGTAGGAAATCTGTTTTTTTTAAAGTTTCTTCTTCATTTAAAAAAAAAATATAGTAAATTATTAAATTAAAGGGACAATATCGTCACGGTCAACAGGGCTTGGAATCGAAGTGCTAGTTTTAGATTAACTCAGTCACTGAAAATAATACTGAAAATAATATCCCACATGATAAGGTCATATTACCGTTGCTGCTGCATAAATGAGCTAGTAATTTTCAGTCACCGTGTTCATCTTAAACTAGGACACCGATTTCCATGCCCTGTTGAAAGTCTGCTCTGATCGTGACGATAGTGTCCTTTTAAATGGGATTTGAACCTTCATCCTCATATAATATCAATAACAATATCGATTTTTGCCCCAGAACAAAAGATACTGGCAAATTGGGAGGCTAAGCTTCCACATAGCTAGATTTAGCTGAGTTGGTAGAACACTTGTAAAATAATACACCACATGATGAGGTCATATTACCGTTGCTGCTGCATAAATGAGCCAGTCATTTTCAGTCACTGCGTTCATCTTAAACAAGAACATTCCATGCCCTGTTGAAAAGTCTGCTCTGATCGTGATGATATTGTCCCTTTAAAATATATTTGTTTTCTGGTTGTGCCATGGTCGAGTGGTTTAGTGCATCGGATTTGTATTCTGATGGCCGAGTCATCAGAATGTGGGTTCGAAATCCCAACCGCGACCATGGTGCTTGTGTCCTTGAGCAAGACACTTTACCATAATTGCTTCTCTCCGCCCAGGGGTAAATGGGTACCTGTGAGGGCAGAGTTGGTTGTTGTGTTTGATTAGCCCTATATGCGCTGTAATGGCAGCACTGAGCTGTATACTCCCAGGGAGCTGAGATGGTTTCAGGAATGATTTATCGCCTGATGAGCAGGGGTAATAATGTAATGCGCCTTGAGCACCAGCTTGGTGGATCGTGCGCGCCATATAAGTCCACATTATTATTATTATTAATTTTCACGACTTCTTTTAATACAACCCCTAGGGCTTAACAAAATGGTGCTGGAATGTTGGAGTCTGGTCCTCAACGAGATCTGCGACACCAACACGAAGATTCACTACCGCCTGGCTAACGCCTTTGGCCTCCTCCTCAAGTCGCTTCATCTGGCGTGTCAAGGGTTACACCTGCTGCATCCGCATTGCACGGCACCAGCTGGGCGCAGACTACCGGGTGATATCCCGGATGAGTGTCGGGGAGAAGAAACTATCTCATCTGGGCGAAAGTAAGAATTCGGCACGCTTCGTTAATTTTTTTTTCAAAAAGAAATTCTTGTCTGTTGTTGAAAACCACTAGCTTCCACAGGGGTCGAAATTAACACTAGCTGCTTGGGTTTGGGTAGTCCGATGGGTTAGTGAAACAAAATGAAACAAAAAATTTAACTACACTTGTATGCAAGTACAAAATACGGATTCCACGTTTTCACCTTTTTTTCAGGACTACTAAAAAAAATGAGAAGGACTAATAAAATTGTGATGGCTACCATAAACGTCATGTTAGTTTTGACCTTTGACACAATTAAAATTGAGTTTAACTAATGTAAAGGGAAGGTTCAACATCGATTATTTATAGATTATCAAAGTTAGCAAATTATTACAGGATTTTTTTACCAAACGCCGATGTTGTACCTTTCCCTCTGAGGGACGGACTGATCATTGTAATGAACGCATAAATCTTTGTACCCTTGATTTTTATCTTCAGACTTCCACTCTCTGAACGTTGGTTCGGTAGCCACCCCCATAGGGTCCCTGGTCCTTTCGGTGGCGTACAGGACCAAACTCACCCTCTCTGTCCAGTAAGTGCACCCTTTACCTGTAATTTTAATTGTAATTTTTAATTTTCTTTAATTTTTGCTATGAAACTATGTCCGATTACAGCCAAAATTGCCAGATCGATTGGAATTCTGCCGTGCTGTGTTTTAAAGAACTTTTTTTTCAGATAGGGGCTTTTTTTTTACATATGAACATTTGCCTGATCTGTGATACCTCTCTTAGCCGCCATACTTTGTATATGGGAAATTTGGTCTCGTGCATACATGTATCACATGTTTCCCTGTTGGTTAAAAAAAAAAAGATCACAAAAAAAGAAGAAAAAAAAAAAGCGCATCACCGATTTTGAAGCAGACCGATGACCAGAAACCGTAGATTTTTTTTGGTGGCCTAACTGTTGATTGATGTGGTTGTAACATTGATAGACAATATCTTGTGAGGTAAGGGTCAGTTTGGATTTTTTATTTTTTTTTGTCATCAGCTAGACTATCGGAAAATCGGCTTGCGCGTGTGCATTGTGGTATTTGCGAAGAGGTCTTTTTATTTTTAATTGAATTTATTTCATTCATCTTGTGGCCAAAAAGCCAAATTGCAAGAATGTTACAATAATTATCATTAAAACCTACATATATTATTTAAAAACAATAAAATTGCACATTTACGAAAACATTTGTAGAATTTAAATCAGGGAAGAAAAATTTACAAAAACACTGAAAATTACTATACAGAAAGCAATAAAAGAAAGTACCAAATATTTAGACAAAGCACATACACAGAAGTACGTGAAAAAAAAACCCACTAAAATTGCACATTTGCAAAAAAGAAAAAATAATATTTGAAGTAGACCTGGGCGACATCGATCCTTCCCATCCACGACACATCGGCATACATCATGATCGTTTCATGCGACATCATCGTGCCGTCGCCCAAGCCTATTTCGAAGGTAGTTACTTATTCAAAATATCAATAAACAAGGGAACTGGACTGTTTTTGAAACGAGTGGTTTTGAAAGGCATTTGAGTAATTGTGTTGCTATTTCTGAGGCACCTACCATGGCTCTCAAGCCTTGTGGGGGGGCAGGAGAGAGCTAGTACGATTATTACTATTAAGATTTTCTGCAAATTTTAGACAGTGTGTTGGCCTTCTATCGGCCAGGTCTGTCCGATTGTATCGGATTGGTCCGTCAAATTGAATTTCTTCTATTCTTACCAAAGCTTACCATCATCACCCTAGTAGTAGTCAGGGATGGCTACTGATTTCAGTCACACCCTGAAAATCAATTTTGAAATCTGTTTTTCCTTCATCCTAGACAACTTCAGAGTAGTGGGGTCGGCCCCGTTTCAGTCAAAGACGACTATTACGGTGATACAAGCCCCAAGGGGCGATTATCAGCGACAACACACCCTCAGAATTACTCCCCAGGGTAAGTTGCTTAGAGGGAAGGTACAACATTTGTATTTGACTGTTATTTTCTGGAAAAATTACAACAAATTTATGGGCGATTCCTCCCCCCAAAAAACAAAAAACAAAAAACAAACAAACAAAGCTAGTGTTTTTAAGAAAATTGTAAAAAATGAATTTACAGTACACCGATCAAGATTTGGCCTTCATCTTTGCCCTTCGTCACACACCTGTACGAAAGCACAGCATGTGACCGACATAGTAAGAAGAATCATGAAATAGGCGTGACCCTATCTGCGCCATTTGATTGACAGGCCAGATTGGTGTATTCGCACCGTGCATGGGGCTGTTGAGGCCACAAGTTGTACCATAACATACGTGCATAAAGTGTACGCACAACGCTCACTCGATGCCAAAGTCGCTAATCATCAAGACACTGTGTTTAATTTCACCACTGGAGAGCTACGATGCGACAGTGGATTCCTGAGCTGCGAAGTGTTCATCTCTATGACGTCAAATTGTTGTCTCAGTGCAACAAGGCCGTATCTTTTTTTACAGAGTTCCAGGATGAACACGCAAAACTTATGGAAGAAGATACGACGTTGCTGCACTCAATTGTTTTAATGTGTGCAAATTTATGCACTGTTGCACGTACGACCTTGTTGCATTTTTTTTTTTTTAGATACGACCTTATTGTTCTGACAGGACGAAATATACATTTTATTTGTCAATTTCTGACCTCTCCTCGTCGTTGATGACTTTCCCCATTACCAGGCTCGATGAATCATCGGCAATGGATGGATCTCAGGATCTATGTGCAACCTCTTTCTCTACCTCACCCCCAGATGCGCACATGCTTCATGGTTACCTAGCAACCTCTCCACCTAGCAGGTCAAAGGTCACTGAGGACAAACCTCGAGGGTAAGATATCATTATCATAAATTTCTTTCTTTTTTTTTACCACAAGTCAGATAAAATTCAGATAAATTTACTGGGGGGAATTTGAACCTGCAACCTCTTTGGGTTGATGCGCGGGTGCTCTTCCAGTTAGTTTTTTTAACCGATTAAGCGCATAAGTTATATCAGAAGTCTAATACCTACATGAACTGTGCCAGCCTGCTGTAATCCATACCACGGCATTGTACTCCAAATGCATGCACGCACAACGAGCTTGGTTGCGGGTTTTGCTCCCCCTGTCCAGCCTGCCGTGGGGCATCATGGGACAGGCGTTTCCACACGAACATAGTGCCTGGAGACCTAGACGCAATCTCAAACTAGACGCAGGCGCAACCATCAGCTGTGGGGAGAACGTATAAATGCTAAGGTGCGACGCACTACAGGTCCCCATAAAACCCTCCCACTACAAGGGTCAAAATCAGTCAAACTGTTGATATACTTTACCAAGGTATATCTCAGGCACTTAAAAGTCGAACACTGTCGAACCTTATGTGTAGTAAATACATTTACAGGTCAAAACGAGTCGACCGTTTTTGACTGGTAAAAGCATTGTCTGGTATTGTTCAGGGTGGTCAATATGACAGTCAAAACCAGTCACAAATGCCCCTGTGTGCACATTTTGGGTCAACAGTCAAAACGGGCAGTTGACTGGTTTTGACCTCTATAGCAACTTCCCACAGCAATGAACAGTAAAGTGTTTTGCTCAAGGACATAAGTACCACGGTCGCGGCCAGGATTCCAACCCACATTCTGAGGACTCGGCCATCAGAACGTGAGCCCAATGCACTAAATTGCTATTGCACCCCATGATAATAGCTACATAAACATCCAAACAAGACTTCTTTTGTTCCATATTTCTATCATATATAGGTAAAACTTATAGCTTTGCATGGTGAGGATGATAAGTAAGACTAATTGCGGTGACACCATGTGGAATCTCAATTGAGTAGTAATTAGTTCTGAAAAGAACTGGAGGATTAACCGACGTTTCGACAGTATAAGTTTGATCGTTCTCGACTCTGAATGCTGCTGCTTAGCAGACCGCGCCCAACGAACTAATCCTCCAGCATCCATTCATGGGATGATCCTCCAGCAGTCTACTTAAGCAGCAGCATTTTCCAGAGTCCGGCATTCTCCTGAGGACGATCAGAGCACACTGATCAGAGCACACTGATCGAAACGTCGAGTTGTACCTCCATTTCTTTTCAGAACTAATTACTACTCAATTGATATTCCACATGGTGTCACCGCAATTAGTCTTACTTTTCTATCATATATGTTTCTCCCCCCTTTTTGTTTGTACAGTGGAAGTCCAGCTTTGGGTTCGGATATTTGCTCAGGGAAACTTGGTGCCTTTGCCTCTCCAAAGCACACCTCAGAACCGGTAAGACCATCCCCCCCCCTCCCCCCCCCCCAGGCCAAAATGTAGGGGTGATGGGATTTAGAAAAAGGGTCAGGATTTAGAAATAGGTTGTCCAAATTTGCTGGAAATTTCAAAACCAGGTGTCCAAATTGTTCACTTACAATATATGTGAATGACAGATAAAATAGGGTGTCCAAAATTGAAACAGGGTGTCCAAAAGACACCCAGACACCCCTCTGCGTAATCCTATGCCCGGAATTTACGCCCATGCTTGGTACCATTGGGGAGTCCTGGGTGACAAGGACCCCCTCAGGCATAATTATGCACTCTATTGTGTCTATCTTGGAGTGCCAAGGTCGAGTGGTTTCGTGCATCGGATTTGTGTTCTGATGGCTGAGTCGCCAGAATGTGGGTTCAATCCCAGCCACACGTGGTGCTTGTGTCCTTGATCAAGACACTTTACCATAATTGCTTCTCTCCACCCAGGGGTAAATGGGTACCTGGTGAGGGCAGAGTTGGTTTTTGTGTTTGATTAGCCTATTTGCTCAAATGGCAGCAATTGAGCTGTATACTCCCCAGGGAGCTGAGATGGTTTCAGGAATGATTTATGCGCCTGATGAGCAGGGGTAATAATGTAATGCGCCTTGAGCACCAGTTTGGTGGATATGTGCGCTATATAAGTCCACATTATTATTATTATTATTTGTCATGGAAACAGATTTGCATTGTATATTTTCATTATTGATGCAAAATAGTAGTTAATATTGGCCTAAACCCTCCTACTACTGCAAGGGTCAAAATCAGTCAAAATGTTGATATACTTGCCAAGGTATATCTAGTGCACTTAAAAAGTCAAACACTCTCAAACCTTACGTGTAGTAAGTACATTTACAGGTCAAAATAAGTCGACCGTTTTTTGACTGGTAAAAGCATTGTCTGGTATTGTTCAGGGTAGTCAAATGACAGTAAAACCAGTCAAAAATTCTCAGGTATATTTGTGTCAACAGTTGAAACAGGCAGTTGACTGGTTTTGACCACTGTAGCGACTTGCCCCAAAGTACAGCTATCAGTAGAGGGTTAATACGTTTTGAACTTGGCAGGTTCTTTCTCAAAGGCAAAAATAGACGAAATAAACAGACAGACATATACAGTATTACAAACAGCAAGACAAAATAGATACAAAATACATCCATGGAATGGTATGGATGGATCACCACCACTATGGGGGATACTGCGACAGAGAAGGTCGTCTGCTCAGAGCAGTAAGGACTTATACGCACTTGATGACAATTTTATCTGTTTAATTACAGAAGGTCTTATAAGATTAATTAAGTGTAATTACCTAATTACATTGTGACAAGATAATGGGTCTTGAATGCTAAATATAAATTGTGACTATTCCCATTGTTAAATAAAACAACCAAATAATTAAATTTTCTTAACATAATGGAATTGCACATAATTTATAGGCCTTCTAAGTCCTTTCTGCTCCACATTGTATGTATAGATTTTATAAGTCCTTTCTGCTCTGACTCGGCAGGTACTAAATAAACAGACGATTAGCTGTTGAAACTGCTTCATCAATACCAACCTAAATGACCTGTTTTCATGATTGATTTTGACAGAGGAGATGATTCCGAGCGACATACCATTCCTGTCCTTGCTACTAGAACACACATCCCTAGATCAGTCCAACGTTAAAGATAAATCCAGTTCATCTGACCAGGTGAGTTCACAACAACAAGTGGCCATTTTCGTAGAGCTGCTTTTAATAGCAGAACAGATTGCTTACCAGAATTGGCTGGTTACCAGCCTAACTTAAACACAAAATGAGTGTACTGGTAATCTTTTTTTCTTTTTTTTAACGCTTAGCAAAACAAATTTGCTTAACAGAAATATTTTCTTAGCGGAATTGGCTGGTTACCAGTCTAACTTCACACAAACAGGCATGTGAAATCTCCGCGTTTTAGCGGATTTCCGCTTTTTTCATTTCCTCTCCAGATTTTAATTTCCGCTTTTTTAAAAATCCGCCCGAAAAAAAAAATCCGTTTTTTATTTTGTTGTAAATTGCGCATTGCGTGTAATTATTGTTTCACGCGGATCTCGATCTCGATCGCCGATCCGCGGCGTTGGTTCCCACACCAGATACCGCCTGTTGGGATATAGAGCGCAAGTAACCAGCGGTATGGCTGATCGTCACACCGTATTTCGCTGTGTCCTACTTCATTGGCTATGGCTGGTGTGTGCTCACGAAGCCAATAGCCAGCGGCCGCGGTCAATTCTCATAGACTTGCGTGTTATTTCCGCAGAGCCAAGGAATTATACGGCTAACAACTGCCAGACACACACAACAACCACCATTTTGTATTCTACGTTCATGTGTACCACGTGACACGCATGATTACTACTTAGTACTGAAGTTCGAAATTTTTTCAATGGTTTAATGGTTTTGTTGTATTGAATCGCCAAGATGTCCGGATCTATGGTGCAGCACAAATGTGATAGTCCAAAGAGGATCAGAATTTTGACACCGACGATGATAAAGGAGCAAGGAACTTACTAATCCGTGGAATTGGTCCTGGATGGAATACACCGTAGATCACGATGGACACAAACAGAAATTAGGCGATACCATCAGAAAGCTTCAGAAAGTCGGTGTTCTCCATTGACACCGGGTCTTTTTTAGGTTCTCCTCTTTTTTCCTCTTTTTTTATCAAACCCCACTCACAGGCCTGCACAAAATGAGTGTATTTTGACTGGTAATCTTTTTTTTTTTTTAACGCTTAGCAAAACAAATTGCTTAACAGAAATATTTTCTTAGCGGAATTGGCTGGTTACCAGCCTAACTTTCACACAAAATGAGTGTATTTTGACTGGTAATCTGTTTTGTTTAACACTTAGCAAAACAAATTGCTTAACAAAACAAATTGCTTAACAGAAATATTTTCTTAGCGGAATTGGCTGGCTACCAGCCTAACTTTCACACAAAATGAGTGTATTTTGACTGGTAATCTGTTTTGTTTAACGCTTAGCAAAACAAATTGCTTAGCAAAACAAATTGCTTAACAGAAATATTTATTTGCTTAGCAGAATTGTCTGGTTACCAGTATAACTTTCACACAAAATAAGAGAAATTGGGCGTGTGTGAACATCAAGTACAAAATACGCTAATCACTGCCCTAATCGATCAGCGGTGGTTTCACAGCATGCGCCTCGACAGGTCATGCACGGAGTGGATAATGAAAGCATTTATTGGTGTATTCTTTATCACAGACATCTTCCGATCAGCCGGACACCCAAGTCTCGTCATCATCACAACACTCTAAGGAGTCCTCCCAGAGCCAGCACTCGGTTGCAGAAGACTTCACATGGTGGAATTTGTAAGAATTTTGATATGTTTAATAACCATCGCCACTACACAGTGAATATTAGCCATTTTAGCCAGGTTTTCAGAATAAGTTTAGACTGGTCCCTGTCTTTATCCTATATCAAGGATATAGACAGGCTCCAGGCGCACATTCAAGGGGTTTCATTGGATACGCAGCTGAAGATCTGACGTCACGTCAGGGGCGGCTAGCAATTCGCATGCTAGCTACCAGCCAAGGTCAAAGTTGAACATCGGGGAAAATATGGCGGCTGCATCGGCCAGGATTTGGCGAATTCACGCCGCCTCTAGCTCAAAGTGACGCCAGATCTTCAGGCCAACAGGCTCATGCATAATAGGATGTCGCAAACTCAGGCGGCGCTCGCCAGATAGAATTCACTCATTGGTTCATGGATGCGCTGTGCATACATTGAGTGCGTACATGCAGCGTGCATACATGAACCAATGAGTGGTCTTCTTTGCCTCTGAGACGTCAGCGTAAGATCTAACTTATATATTAAGAAATGCTCCAAGCTTCCAGGAAACATTCAACGCAACATAATTTGTAACATACAGTTCAAGTTAATGACAGTACAATGCAGTGCAATGAACACGTACTGCATGTACACATATATGTTACGGACAGTAACATCAGAAGTCTATCACCTTCAGAAAGTGTGCCAGCCTGCTGTAATCCATACCACGGCATTGCACTCCAAATGCGCGCACTCGCACAACGAGCTTGGTTACTGGTTTTGCTCCCCTGCCCGGCCTGCCATGGCGCATCACGAGATAGGCGCTTCCATCGAAACTAGTTCCTAGAGAACCAGACGCAATCTCAAACTAGACGCAGGCGAACCATCAGTTGTGGGGAGAACGCAATCGCTATAAAAGGTGCGCGGCGCGAGGATACAGTTCTCACACACACGGGTAAGTCTCCCAGACTGCAATTGCTTATTTTTGAGACTTTACGCATCAGTTTGTGGAACAAAATGTCACGAATGGGCCAAATCCATTGTTCTTGGAGTACTATGCCGTGGACTAGGTTAGTACACGAGTGGCACACTTCATGTAGGTAACAGACTTCTTGTACTACATGTATGCCATGGACTGGGTTAGTACACGAGCAGCCGGCACACTTGTAGGTAACAGACTTCTGGTACTACGCCGTGGACTAGGTTAGTACACGAGTGGCACACTTCATGTAGGTAACAGACTTCTGGTACTATGCCGTGGCCTTAGGTTAGTACACATGAGTGGGTACACTTCAAGTAGGTATTAAAAGACTTCTGTGCAACATATATTGAAGTTAACTTTGAAATACATGTCATTGAGATTGAATTATGTCAAACCTAGAGGGCAAAAGAATCAAATCAATTGTTTATTCCCCGACTCACATATCCCCATCTATACATATCGTAATACAATGCCGCTGCCACAGGAGTAGATTCTAGCCGCCAATGAGTCATTGGGCGGGTCTTGGTGGATTAAGGCACCTTCCTTCCTCAAAACTATTCCTGGATAAGTTGCAGGAAAGCTTTCAGCAAAGGGTATATCATTTGCAGAAACTGGTGCGGGTGGATTCTTTTCCTAGATAGATTTTTCCCTGATACAAAGCACACATTTTACCTTAATATGTTTATAGACTCCCCACTGAGCAGTCACGGTTTGGCCAATGATAAGATCTCACAGCCCTTTAGCTGGTTTTGAGAAAGCCAGAGCAACGCTATTTCTGAAGTGTGACATGCCCGATTTATTTTGTAAGATTATTGATCAAGGACACCCTAGTCTCACTTGATGTCAACTGAAGAGCCCGATCTTTAGCCCAACAGAACTAATATTGGTTTTACTTATAGTAATACAGATCCGAAATTCTTCAATACCATGAAGATTTTAAGAATGAAATGTTCTTCGCAATAGTAACAGCACAATCCACTCGGACAGTGACCATTCGACGCGTAGATCCACCCACGGCAGGGACCACTGCTGGCTTTGGTAGATACTTGATCTCAATGTCTGCAGTTTAGTGCTTCATATGAAACAAATTGCCTGGTCTAGTTTCAGCACTTTCCGCAAACTTATCCGCAATATATTTGGACTGCAAGTTTGGGGATACTTTGCAAGTTATCCCGGAATAGTTTCGAGAGAAAAGGAATTGCGCCTCAGACGTCTGCACTAGTAAACAGGAGGTCGTGGGTCTGAATTCCGACAGACACTTTCGGAAAGCACAGAGTGCTCACGGTGCTTCATACACTTGCTACAGCACAGTGTTACTACAACCCTGTTAAAACTTACTTGTCCATTTTTAATCATTTGTCCACCCTTCCATCTCAACAGAACCCAGCCTTCGCCAAGGCCGAGAGTAACAGTGATGTCAAGTAGACCTTCTATCGCCAGTTCCAGATGGCACTCGCCTGCTCCATAGTATTTGACCGTCAGCCGACTCTAGAAGAAACGCTGGTAAGGGGAAACGCATCGCTCTCTGTAAAAAATCGTTGCAGTTTTTATAATGGCAGGGGGTCGAAATTAACACTAGGCCCGCTAGTCCGAGGCTCAGTGGTTTGTAGCAGCGGGATACCTAGCTGCTGGGTTTGGGTAGTAACACCCAGCCCGGCTAGTCCGAGCCGATGGTTTTGTAGCGGACCACTAGCTGCTGGGGTTTGGGTGTGTACCACTAGCCTCCGCTAGTCCGAGGCCAGTGGTTTGTAGCAGCGGGACTACTAGCTGCTGGGGTTTGGTGGTAACACTCAGCTCCGCTTAGTCCGGAGGCCAGTGGTTTTAGCGAGGTGGGACTACTAGGCTGCTGGGGTTTGGTAGTAGCGTGCTAGCCTACTTCAGTCCGAGGCTAGTGGTTTTAGCAGCGGACTGCTAGCTGTACTTGGGGTTTGGGTAGTCCGATGGGGATGAAGTGAAAAAAAATACATAAAAACATTCAGTATGATCTCAGCATGATCTCGGCAAGAACATGTTGCTCACCAGCTCCACGGTTCTATTTCTTTTTTTCTTGTATTTATATTCCTACATTTTTGAGGACTAGTAACTTTTTAACAGAACTAGTCCTGTAGGCTACCATGGCAATTTTAAGTTAATTTCACCCTTAATGGGAGGACACATCGTCCCTAATTTGCCATAGTGACCAATCTGGCTTTTTTTCAATTTTTGGGTTTTCCAGCCCATTAGTACATTCAGGAAGAGACCTGCCATTGTATCTAATCCACATGCATGTGTTATATAGTTTTGGAGATAGAGCATGCATTCAAATGTCGAATGCTCCAACTGGCTATTTTGCCAATGTGGCAAAGTGACCAATACCGCATTGGTCACTATGCCAACTTAATTCGAGGATTGGTGACTGTGGGTAAATTAGGGACTTACATGACATGCAATTTACTCACGGTCAGGAGGCAGCCTGCACAGAAAAATGAAAGCACGGTATAACATTGTTTTACTGCCGGGTGCTGGAACATTTGCCATCAAAGGGCCGAGAGACTCAAGTAGCTTAGGTCAAAACAAAACAAAAAAGTCTCTGGTTACTGGTCTCTGCGGCGTCAACATTTTTAATTATGTCCAGTTGCAGCCTAAATTACTGGATGGATTGGAATTCTGTCATGCGTGTGTTTAAAATGACTTCAATATCCTTAACTTTGAATGTTAGATACGCAGCGCGGCTGTACACGTGACATGCCATGGGCTACACACTCACAAGCCTCGTGATACATAAATATATAGTATGTGCCAACAAGAGTCCTTGCACATTTGGCAGTATTTCTGGTTTTTGTTGTTGTTGTTGTTTTTTTTTTGAGTCACTTATCACTTTGATTTTTGTTCCACTTCAGGAGATCCTGCCCACACAGCATGAAGTTTAGAGGAGACCCAAGTAATAGACTTTGACTTAATTTGTCCAGTCCCTCTTCCAACTAGCGAGACAGCGAGGAGAGTGACTGATGAAACGGATCGTGTCAGTGTAGTACTCACATTTTGCAGCCATGCCCATCCATGGTTTTCTCTTTGTGAGTTCCCTCATCCACTCTCTAAGCCCACATCATAGATTGACCATAAAATTTAATCATAAGTAAGACTAATTGGGCAGGTGACCCCATGTGAAATTCTCTCATTGAGTGGTAATAAAGCGTTCTGAGAAAGAACTGGAGGTTACAACTTGATCGTTTCGATCAGTATGCTCTGATCGTCTCTCAGGAAGAATGCCGGACTCACAGGGAGATGATGCTACTGGATCACACGATGACAGGATGCTGGAGGATCAGTGCATTACACAGAAGTGCAGTAGGAAACTGACTGGGATCTTTGGAGGGAGGGGGGAGGGGAGGGGAGAGAGAGATGTGCTCACTCGGAACTGAATCAGCTGTTTACTAAGCACATGGGTGGTTGACTGAGGATATAGGAGATCCTCAGTCTGGGATGGGTTAGAAACTTTGGATATGAAGATCCTTCAGAGGGTCCCGTTAATAGTAGTGGTCTAAATATCGCTGATGTGTCATTGTGTCCCCTCCCCACATCATTTTATTGGTTCGGACAAAATGAACGCGACTTTGGTTTGGCCCTATATACAGCCACCATTCTCAATCCAACAAGATGCAACACATGTCAAAATTCTGTTATAATGAAATTTGACTGGAATCGTTCAATCGCACCGATCCATTAAGCCCCGCCCACCTTAGGAACTGCCCTGTAGACGCTTAACGTAGAGTGGTGACTTTAACATGTCATCGGTGTGTACCCGGGCAAAATGGTACGTCAATTGTGCTTATTAATGTCACAAAATGTGCTTCAAGGAAACCGAGTGTGAAAGTTTGGTCGTTTTTTCTGCCATTTATATTAAGTCATTGTAGGAAAGTTAAATTCCGCATGGGAATGGAAAAACATCTCTTGGGAGTAATTCTAGCAACAAATATATAACAGTTATGCCCTACTGTTTTTTTCAAAAGCCATTTATTGCTTTTACGACCTTCTGGGACAAAAGTTGTACTTTGTACCGGAAAAGAGGTCGTAAGACCTCACGAACCCTTCTTCTTTGCGGGCATATGGCGATGTGATGCAGCTATTTGAGACATGTCAACATTTTTGGACATGTAGCACCAAGCTTGTGTGGATTGGTCAGTACATAATGAGGCAGAAGGCTTAAGAGGTTCGCAGTCTATTTACTGAAACTTTTAACTAGCTCGCTACGTTGCATCAAAAAAAACTTTGGACTTTTTTCAAACAAGTGATGATTCCCGCATGGGCATTGGGAGAAAATGTTGGTTATGGTTGCTCGGCAAATACGGTGAACGAAAAGAACCATTGTTTCTAGCCAGAAGGGGCGTGGCCAGGGGGCATTTTCTTTTTTGGGGGTTCATGAAGCCAATTTGCCAACTAGATCTTGTAGTCAGGGTTTTCCTAAGTGGTTTCAGAATGGATAAATTTACCGACATAACATTAATATGACCAGACAAATTTACTTTGTTTTTCCCCAAAATGGACAATCCGGACAGTCGCTTTCTCCGAAACCGGAAACCGCAGCTCTTTCCATGGAGTAAAATACAATGTTATTAAGAAAGTAAAAACAACTGAGTAACAAACAACCTCGGCAAATCGTCAGTGCTTAGAAACATGAATACATTTGCAATCGGTAAAACCTATATAGCTCTACGGTTTGCCGACTGAAAATTTATTCTGGACCAACCCTTGAGTGCTTCATTTGGCCGACTGAGGAGTCTCTAAATGCCGACTGAGAAAAATTTATTGGGGTTAATACACATCTTTTACCCCGCCGCTAGCCTAGTTCTAGCTGGTGGATCTTGTTGCATGACAATATAGGCTGCATGCTGTTCTGTTGTTTGATTGTGTTGAATTTCATGGCAGAGGTTTTGTAGAGGGTTAGGCTTGTGTACTTTGAAACAATTTTAAAAATGATGACAGAATTGTTGACTCTCTCCGTGTAGTGACAATAACTTGAAGTGGGGTGGGGTTGGGGGGGTTTATGCACCTAACTATTAGTATGACAATGGTGAAATGATCTTTTCCTGGAAGGACCTACACATTACTAGATATGCTACTGTGGTTATGGCTACAGTATTTTCACAAGCTTTTGACCTTTGATCATTTTTCTAGTCAGTAGGTGGAATGTTTACACACTAATAATTATATACGTTTATCTATATGTGTTGATCAATTGGGCATTTGTTGAGCTGGTAGTGCAACTCATGTCTTGAGAGCCAGAATTTTCTCAAAATGGACGCCCGGTTGGTTCGACTTGTCCAATCATATTGGACCATTACGTAAAAAAATGAAAGGTTTATACAATATTATTGGCTCTGGCAAAACCCTAAACTTGTCTAGATTTTCCTCTTTCATTTGGATACCAGATTTTGTAGAAATCAATTTTTCTTTTCTTTTCTGATTTCTACAAAGCTGGTATCAAACTCTCACTTTGGAAAGATTGGGTCCATGTTTACGGAGTTTGCCAGAGCAAGTCTGCTAAGGTTTGAATTTGAACACTACTCATGAATAATACCAGCATGCTGGTGGTAAACCCAGTCTATGGTGCATTGTACTCCAAACGCACACATGCACAACTTAGCCGTTGGCTACCCTGCTTGAAAGCATCATAGGATAAGCGTTCGATGCGCATATAAGGTTCCAGAACTGAGCGAGACACAACCAGGAGGAAGGCTGAAGCCTTTGAGAAGCCCAGGTTCCTACCAGCCCCTATACAGGCATGATATTCATCCCACCCATGAAACCGGGTTCAGGCTCAACTTCAGACCATGAACTTTCCTTGTGTATCATTTTATGATGTAAATACCAAGATAAAAAGCAGTTTCTTGTGTTATACATGGCTATAGAGGTAAACCACCATAGGCTAGCATATGCCCAAAATGATAATGAAAACATTTTTCCTACCTTCTCATTTTCTCACAATATCATCCCTGCTATATAATCATAAGCTGAGCACAAAAGACTCATTACTCATAATGAATAGATCTCTGGGAGCTCTTATTGTTAACACAGACTTGACTGACACCTTCAGAACTGTCTTTTGTTCACTCACAGCTATTATAATGAGCTTCTACTTTGGCTGGGCAAGGCCCTCCAGAAGCCCAGGTTATTGATTGATGGCGGTACTATATTTGCAGGTGGTACTATTTTTTGAGATGGTGCTATGAAATAATATTACACAGGATTAGGAGGCCAAGATAGCCCTGGGCTGTACCAAGACTCTTTGGCCCTCCCTCCCTACATGTATCTGGCTAGCTGTAAAAGATGCACACTGCACTGAATATATTACCTGAACACAGCGCATAATTTGCATTAAATGCATGTAGTTCTCCTTTTGCATGCCCTGCATAGTCATCAGGAATGCACTTGCTTCCTTTTTTGAGACCTTGTGCATGAATCTGTGGAATACAACATCATGAATGGCCCAAATCCATTGTTATTGGAGTACTTTGGCCGTGATTCAGGGTTTTTTTTTACTGAACCCAGTCACAATTGAAGTGTAGGTAGTAGACTTCTGGCATTATGATCACTGACTTTTATTGCGTAGGAGCAAATTTTAGAAAAAGAATTAACGGCCATATATTGTATGATGAACTGATACAAAGAATAACTTAATTTCCAATTTGAAATGAGTGATTTTCAAAAATGTCATTTTGTACTACTGTATATATTGTAATTTTATTGATGGAGTGAATAATAAATAAAAATATACCACAAATGTTTCCCAAATATTGCTCTTATTCTTAAATAATGTGTCATTGTTCAAACTGAAATGGGCAAGACACTTCACCATGAACGCACGCGTCTCTCAAGTTCAGGAGTATATGGAGGAGGTCATTGTAGAGCCCAGCCCAGTAGGCCTACATAATCCCCCTAGCTTAGCAATAAAAGACTCTTTACTAATTTAGAATATAGATTCTCAAATAAACTCTTATTATAACACAGATCTTGAATGACACCAGGTTCAGGTTAACCCTGACCGTTATAATGAGCTGGGCTGCCTCAGAAGGCCAGGTTATATTGATTGGCAGGTACTGTATTGTTGCTACAGGATTAGGACTCACTGAAAGAGACAGATTAGGAGGCCAGGTAGCCCTGGGCCTATTAGGGTTCTCAAAGGCTTGGCTGCACCATGACTTTGGCCTTCCATGCAGACAATATGCAGATAATTTCATTTGAAACCTTACTGATTTGAGTTTGAGGCATGCAATCGGGCTCTGTTGCCATGGGGACGTGATATCACATTTCCATACTCGACTCTACTCGCCACGAAATGGATACATTGTTTCAACCATTAAAAGCATTTTTATTGTTTACACACATATTTTTATATAAAATAAGAAGTACTTGATTAAAATTAAAAAATACCGTTTAGCCTCATTTTATTAAAATCTAGTATATGAATGACTTCCTTCCACTCTTTTTGAAAAACATCTTCACTAAAATACATTTTCTGCCATAAAATCACATCTGAACATAATTCTCTTTGTAACAAATTGGTCTGGTCAGGGTGCCTTTGGTTACAAGGATTCCCCACCCATAGCTGAAAGCTTCCCTAGAGTCCGTCAGTCCGAGGTCAATTGATCAAATTCGAGCAGTACCCACGGTCGAGCGGTTTAGTGCATCGGATTTGTGTTCTGATGGCTGAGGTCGTCAGGATATGGGTTCGAATCCCGACCGCGACCAGGTGCTTGTGTCCTTGAGCAAGACACTTTACTGTAATTGCTGCTCTCCACCCAGGGTAAATGGGTAACCTGTGAGGGGCCAGGAGTCGGCTGTTGTGTTTGATTAGCCTTTATATGCGCCGAAATGGCAGCAATTGAGCTGTATACTCCCCAGGGAGCTGAGTTGGTTTCAGGAATGATTTATGAGCCTGATGAGCAGGTGTACAATGTCTGGCCTTGTCGGCATCAGTTTGGTGGATACGTGCGCTTGGTATAAGTTCATATTATTATTATTATTATTATTATGTATGTATGTATGTATGTATGTAGGTGTTCGGTATGCCCTGAAACACCTATTGTTTTTTGTTCGGTTTTTTTTTCTTTTTTTTTTCTTCTTCTTCTTCTTCTTCTTCTTCTTCTTCTTCTTCTTCTTCTTCTTCTTCTTCTTCTTCTTCTTCTTCTTCTTCTTCTTCTTCTTCTTCTTCTTCTTCTTCTTCTTCTTCTTCTTCTTGCTCTTCTTCTTCTTCTTCTTCTTCTTCTTCTTCTTCTTCTTCTTCTTCTTCTTCTTCTTCTTCTTCTTCTTCTTCTTCTTCTTCTTCTTCTTCTTCTTCTTCTTCTTCTTAACTTCTTCTTCTTCTTCTTACTTCTCCTCCCATCGATTGTCTTACAAAAACACACTACCTTACAAACTTCATACGAACTTGAAACTTCATATACTTAGAACTTAACACTAGATAACAAATTCTTGACGTCTGTTATTCATCTTTTTCGTTCTTTTCTTTTCTTCTTCTTCTTCTTCTTCTTCTCTTCTTCTTCTTCTTCTTCTTCTTCTTCTTC
>CM055823.1:15909102-15927365 GCA_029582265.1 Zoroaster sp. YZ-2022
ATAAATATCTTGGAATAATTTGAAGTAGCCTATATGTCCATCATCATCCATATGTTCTCCCTTATTACTGGGTAGCCCTAGATAAGATTACATTAGGCCTATTGCCTTGGTTATATCATAGAGGAAAGGTTATCGTCCATGTACGTAATTCGCCGCACTCGTGAAATGATGCACCTACTTTTGGCTTAGCATTTCTCGGAAAACTTACAAAACTATGGCGTGTTACTGGTTGCATAAACTTACCTAAGTCACGCTTGTTACAGAAATACAAATTATAGTGAAATTGTATGATTTACTGGAAAGTTAGTGCTTGTGAAAGTGGAAAAAGTTGTTTAACCACTAATTTTACTAGATGTACAAATAGTAAGAGATTTACATGACCTCAATTTTTTTGCACCACGAACATCTGTGATTTTATTGTTTCTATGCCCAACTTCAACAAGCTGTTGTCTGTGGAAACCAAAATATACATACATTGTATGAGATGCTTTGCATTTGCAATGATTTTTTAAGAACATACTGATCCTCAAATGGACACATTCCTTATAGAAGAAGCCAACGAAGAACTACAATGTGCACTTAATTCGTTGGTGCTTTATTTCCGAGCGGTAGTGGAAAATTATTTGAGAAAATGAAACATTAATATCCATGGTTATGAAAAAAGAAATCTTTTATTCTGACCAAAATATTAACACCCAGTATTTTTACACATTTCAAAGTTTTTTAAAAGTAATTTTGGCAAACAAATTGTAACCACCTTCCATTTTATGCTGGTCTTTCATCAAGAATATTGATTAAAAGTTTGAGAGCTTCTCCAAATTATACCATTTTTATTTAAAAATCGAAAACAAATATTTTTATTTTCCAAGATTAAAAAAACAATTTTATAACCATCTGGAATAAGATGAAACATGATTCAACTGTGTTTTCTTCTTGGAATTACATTTTTCTGTGCCCCATGAGACTTCTAACAGTTTGGGGGTGAGTCATTATACCAACATCAAATTTTCTGATGATTACAATTCTGTGCATCTCAAAAAAATCGGCCCTCAAAGACGTCCATCGCGTATGATCATGCCATTGAAATTCAGCATTTTACAAGAAGAATCCTTCCACTGAAACAAACTGAACTTACCAAACTGCTAATTTCATTTGTAAGTTACCGTCCAGTTGATTATACTAACCCTTAGGTGCAAAATCATTTTAGGTAAATTGAGGATATGATTAAATGAGAAAAAGTGGCAATCGGGTACGACATTCTATACCACCAAAACAATTGTGATTATAGGGACCTACTCACATTTTTTTTTTTTTTTATTTTCATAACATATTGCACCGATTTCAATATTACACTTTTTGCTCGGTAGTTCGCAGATTTCATCGGTGAATGCTTAACGTTACTACTAAAGCACACGCAGTTCTCGAAAACCGTCAATGCATGCAAACTTATAATTATACCAAAGAAAATACTACTCTACATCATTATATCGTGTGCCGCGTAGCAGGGGCGCACTGCTTGATGCCCAAGTAGCCAGGGTAGCAAAACTTCCTCAAGTCCTTCCTTTATTAATTCATAGCTGGAGTGAAGTATACGTGATTGACCAGGTGCACAGATGATCAGTATTCGATCATGCTGTATATACAAAATAATTAACGACCAGAAAGTATGTGAACAATTCCAGTTTTACATGTGTGTACGTCCAGTCCAACTTTTGTACAATAATGGTGGGTCTCGTCATGATGATGGGTTTTTGTTTTCTTTCGAAAAGGAAATAATCAAATATTTTGATTGAAAACTAAAAATGATCTGGTATAATTAATGGCAGGGAGAAAAAAACGAAAAATTGTGAAAAATTGTGTTTTTACCATATGATTTATTTGGAAAATCTTTGGAAAATTTGGGAAAATAAGGGAACTTTTTGGGACATTTTGGATCTGTTTTGGAGATTATTTACGAGTTTTTGGAATATTTTTGGATTTAGTTTAGAGAATCTCTATTAACTGCACTGGTTACCAAACAAAAGAGTCAAGGCTACAGGCCAATTAAAATTTTGTGACAATATCATCACAATACCTTTCGAGCAACGAGGGTTGTGCGAATATGTGGGGGGAAGGGGGAGGCACCCCCAATAATTTTACTCAGTCGGCATTTACGAGCTTCAGCAGTCGACAAAATGAATTTAATAGTATTAGAGGTACGGTACTACAACAAGGGTTGGTCCCAGAATAATAACATTTCAGTCGGCGAAACCTAAAGCTGGCATGGGTTTGCCGACTGCAAATAATATCTAAGCACTGAAGATTTGCCGAGTTGTTTTTAGTTTATAATACATATTCACAGAAAGTGCTGCGGTTTCGGGTGGCAGTCCAAGGCAGTGTCGCCATTTTAATTTAGTTTATTTATCTTTTCTCCTTATCTCTACATAACATAAAATTAAGATTTACTATACATTGGAATATTAATGATGATACTGTTTATTCCTATAATGGTTTTATTTTTAATTAGTAATGTTTTGTCAACTCAGTCTCCTGTTATGTATCAGTAAAGGCGAGAGAAGGATTGACGACATTTTCCCCGTCTTCATCTTTTATAGATTTGATCATAAAATACTGAAGAAACCTTCAAATGCCCGTTTCCTCTTCCCTTCAACGACCCAATACTAAAAATCGCACTTTCTCTAAGTCAGATTTATCATAAAATCCACGTCACAGGTTTAACTGGAATTGAACTTAATAATAACTTAACTGGAGACATCAAGACACAGAAACCTGAGTTCGATGTTATCTTCACCTGGCTATAAAATGGAACTCTCAAATATCAGTTCATCTAAAAAAAGGTGTTGTCTCTATACCTACTACCGTACGAGAAATGATTTATCAACACATTCTGATTTCTTTGAATCAAATTTGATTGAAATTCAAGTTGAACATAATTTATGAAAAAATATTATTGTTGGTTTAATTTATTATTGTTGGCCTAAATATTATTGTTGGCCTTAACATGACTGATTTTATAAATTATTTCGAAACTCATCTCGTACAAATATCTAATGAAAATGAAAATCGTTATTTACTTTGAGATTTATTTACTTTGAGAAATTGTTATTTACTTTGAGATTTTAATATAAACCTATTGAAGTATGAGAACCATAATTTAACCTAACAATGAAAACCCACTAGAATTACGCTCAATACTACTCTACGTAGAACAGTAAAAAAAACTAAAAATAAAAAAGAAATTAAATAAAAAAATCATAGGTGTAAACGTACATGTGATTTAACACTTTCTCAATAAAAATTGATGAGTATGATGCAAATATATAAATTTATAACTTCCGATTGATGAATAAATAACCCGCATAAATGTGGCGATGTTGCGGGGTTGTAGGGTGATGTTGCGGGGTTGTAGGGTGATGTTGCGGGGTTGTAGGGTGTAAATCCCATGAGAATTAAGTCTGTGTTTTAAAGTAAAGTGTTTTAAGTAAAGTATACTCTGTATGCATGAGGGCGCCCCTGCAAGATGTTTATCGTGAGATATCGGTGTCACTGACAGCTATTGGAGAAGTTCTTTATTGGCTAATATTTATCAAAATAAATGGATATTTTTTGTAATTAATTATTTCATTATACTGAATCAAGTCTGACACTTTTCGAGAACGGTATACCATTCAGCAAAAATAATTATAGGCCTTAGGCTATATATATGAATAAAAAACAAAATAAATATATTTATATAAAACAATAAAATATTTTTACTCGGCGAAAACCAAGCATTCAGGAGCTGCGATTTATTGGACTTGATCACTGTCGGCGCTTTAAAGTCATATATAGTGCCCCTTTACCGGCTTCCATTAGGATCCTTCTCTGGTCTTTGCGTTCCTTCACTGTCCAGATTTTTCCTAGCGAGGAAAACAAGGCAGCTTCCCAAGCATTTGAAGGCAGCTTCCCAAACATTACCGGATCACAGTTCCGGCGAAAAGCCAAATTCCTAAAGGGGGTGCAGACGGTAATCGAACCCAGACCCCGGTGGTCTGAAAGGACACTTAGACAGTATACCAGCGCACTATCGAATCAAGCTACGAGTACGTTGGTAGTTTTTAATTGCAATTTAAATGTGTTATAGTATAAGAGGATATCAATTGGGTTTATTATTATTTAAAAAAAATAATAATAACAAAAATAAATAAATAGAAAATAATAAATAAATAAATAAAAACAATCTGAAAAACAAAATGGTCCAACAATGTCATAACTTGTGGTCCTTGACTTCTATTTTGGACTATTTCAGATACTAAAAAGTGGTCCTAATTTTCTGAAATGGGTGCTTCCCAGTGTTTTTTTTTTAACTATCCCCAATAATACACCTTCAGGAAGACTTTGTCTCTACGACGAAAATTTCTGCCATTGATCAGGGCCGACGTACTTAATAATATTGGATTCAGAAACTAATACACTCTCAGAACGTTGGTTAAAAATTTTAACCAATTTGGATTTTTTTTTAACCAACCTCGTATTACCAGGTGAACAGCCCAACAATTGGGCAAACTGCTATAACCAACCAGGGTTGATTAGCTTTTAACAAGTGGTTGGTTAAAAAGTTTAACCAATTACTGGTTAACTGTACTTTACCCAACCTGTTGTGTCATAAAAGTTGGGTATTATTTGGGAAACGGTTGGGCAAAGTTTAACAATTAGTTGGCTATATACAAATGGTTGGGCAATTCATTTTCCACTATAACTGTCATTTAAATCTTAACCATCTGTTGGTTGAATTCTGTTTTTAACCAACCTCGTATTACCAGGTGAACAGCCCAACAATTGGGCAAACTGCTATAACCAACCAGGGTTGATTAGCTTTTAACAAGTGGTTGGTTAAAAAGTTTAACCAATTACTGGTTAACTGTACTTTACCCAACCTGTTGTGTCATAAAAGTTGGGTATTATTTGGGAAACGGTTGGGCAAAGTTTAACAATTAGTTGGCTATATACAAATGGTTGGGCAATTCATTTTCCACTATAACTGTCATTTAAATCTTAACCATCTGTTGGTTGAATTCTGTTTTATTTCACCCAATAACAGTAATCATTAACCAACTAATGGTTAATTCAGGGTCATACAAGTTGGGCATTAATTGGGCAGGAGTTGGGCAAAGTTTTAACCATTCGTTGGTTATATAAAAATGGTTGGGCAAATCGTTTGCACTAACCGTTTTTTTAATATTTTAATCTTAACCACACGTTAGTTAAATTTTGTTTTAATACCCAATAAATAGTAAACATTTAACCAACTAATGGTTAATTCAGGATCTCACCAAATAATCCAATTGGAAATGGATAAACACGTTTTTAATAAACACACTTAACTATTGTAATTCTAGCAACAAGTTCTTTTATTTTTGAAACAACCTGTAACCAACTCCAAACATAAAGCATTAAGCTCACAAGTCTCACAGTTGACGATAGCCTGTATTTAAATGCTTTTGCTATTACAATACATGTATGCCAAAATCCCATTTCCCCCCAGTTGCACATTCGGCAGAGATTAGTTCAAAACCGAGAATCTGACTAAATAATTGTTTTTCCCCTCATTGCTTTTGCTGAGTAGCGTTTCAAAGTATTTTTTCTAATTATGCAACACTGACAAATAGTTAAGAAATAAACTATTGCAATTACTGATAATAAAACCAGCCACAGATTCCTTACATGGGAATCCGAAAAAACATTAATGTGGCAAATTGCACTTTGCATAAACAGATATATCATATGGATCCCAATTAGGCAAATTAAAATTAGGCCTTTCAATTAAGTTACCTATGGACTTGTTGGACTGGTGGCACTCAAAACGTAACAGTCAAAGGTCACATAATAATTATATAATAACTGTTGAAGTCAACAAGGGGCCCCAACTTGACCTAAGTGTCCAAAAGAACACATTGTAAATAGTAAATAAATAAATGAATAATACAATTACAATTTATTATCGCCATAGTCTTCATAGTCTTAATTAGAATTACATTAGATGTTATATCAGTAAAGGCGAGAGAAGATTGACATTTTCTCCGTCTTCATCTTTTATAGATTTGATCGTAAAATACTGAGAGACCTTCATCAAATGCCGTTTCCTCTTCCCTTCAACGACCTATTGAAATCGCACTTTCTCTAAGTCAAATTTATCATAAAATCCACGTCATAGGTTTAACTGGAATTGAACTTAATAATAACTTAACTGGAGCATAATACTAATCCTGATTCTATGTTATCTGTACCTGGCTATAAAATGGAACTCAAATATCGTTCATCTAAAAAAAGGTGCTGTCTTTATACCTACTACCGTACGAGAAATGATTTATCAACACATTCTGATTTCTTTGAATCAATTTTGATTGAAATTCAAGTTGAACATAATTTATGAAAACAACTTCTTTGCTAAATGTTTTTCAGAAAGAAAGAATGTTGTAGAATGTTTTATTTGATTGTTTGCATTAATTGTATTTATTGATGAATAAGTTTGCAGACGAAAAACAAAACCTGCAATGCCTTTATGATTACTAAAATTATATTGCAGAACATTGTTAACAAACCTACAATAAAATGATATTGCATAAAACGTAGGTTACTTTGTCAATAATGCCCATATGTTTTAATGTTACCAAATTAAAAATAAATAAATAAATAAATAACATAAATAAATAAATTAAAAAATTCAACATTATCCACTATTATTTTAACATAATATGGTAGCAAATTATTTTTCTGGGTTCTGTAAAATATCAGTCGGATTTGGTAGCTGAGAGCATATTCTGAATAGTCATTATCTTTTTCATGTTCGTGTAAGTAATACACCCACTAATTTATGACATCCAATAACCAATTTCATATGCAAGAAATATGGCAATTTAGTTCATTAATTTCAGATCAAAATGCGCAACATATACTAGGCCGCAAATACCTTTTTACTTTTAATAGCTCTCAGAAAGAAATACTTTTGTAGAATGTTTTATTTGATTGTTTTAATTTGTATTAATTGTGTTTATTAATAAATTAATTTTGGTGCGTACGAAAAACAAAATCTGCAATGCCTTTATGATTACTAAAACTATATTGCAGAACATGTTAGCAAACGTAGCTTACTTTGTCAATGATTGAATGTGTCATGTTACAGGGTATCCCCCAAAATGTCCATATGTTTTAATGTTACCAAAATAAAAAATACAACATTACCCACAGTTAGTTTACCATAAGAAGGTAGCAAATTATTTTGTTAAGGATTTGTAAAATATAAGTCGGATTTGGCAGCCTTGTTTTGAAAATTAAGATAATAACATTTATAACACTATTGATATTTGCACCGAGCCAAGTTTCACTCATCACGCCCGGAAAAAAAAAAATATTAAAATTAAAATACTCATGAGAGCATATTCTTAATATTCATTATCATTGTCAAGGTCGTGTCAGTAATACTACGGAGCTCTTGAAGTGCCATCTGACTTGTTGAGATTCTGAGATAATTTATCTTAGGATGTCGTCTTCCTGAATCTCTGTTGAGATTCTGAGATAATTTATCTTAGGATGTCGTCATCCTGAGAAAAAATATCTCAGGATCTCAAGTCGGATGGCACTTCGTACCAGAGCTCCGTATAATACACCAAATACATTATGGCATTCAATATCCCATTTGAAAGTCTATAATGCCATATGCAAGAAATATTGCAATTTCGTTAATGAATTTCAGTTCAAAATGCGCGTCTGATGATTTATAACCTGTCAATGAGTGGAGCGGATATAATTATTAAGGCAGGAAACAGCTATCATGTTGTTTCTCGGAAAATTTCACTGAAGACGATCAGACTCAGAGCATACTGATCGAAACCGTTAGTTTTTAACTGTACATAGATCCACATGAATAATATATAAAGACAAATTATCAATAGTGGCTGTAAAAGAAATGTACTTCCAATGGGCCGGACATAATGGACCTGTGAACAAAAAGGGCCGGTCATAATGGGCATGCGGACACACTGGGCCGGACAAAATGGGTCTGCAGACATAAATCTCCAGTGTACACAAAACAAAACCAAAACAAACCAATCACAGTCGATTATCAATTGATTTAAGATTATTATCAAATGTTATTATTGTTATGAATTATTTATTAGTCAGGTCTCACATGCCTGTGACATCGCCTTATCACGTCTAAGTCTTTGTCTGTCATAGGGAATATTCGAAAGCATTGTTTCATTTCCCCCCCCCCCCTACATGTTGGTAATACTGTCAAGATTCAAAATGTATAAATTCAGTCAAAGTGTGATTTACACTTAATATATTTACGGTTAACTGTGCTTAATACTGATAATAAGGTAATGTACTCTTAACCTGTTATACTCAATATATAGATTGAGTTGTTGGTAACATGGAAATAAAGGTATGACATTGTCACATTACACACGAAAACAATTAATGTACTGTACATATACACTGATGTACATGTACACATAGGCCCCTACATGTACAATTGTACATACATGTACAATTTGCAGGGAGCACTAGCATGTGCACCACTTTTTCGGGGAATGTCAAAAAGAGGAATTTGCTTTGAATAAATACATGTCGACTCGTATGACGGTCAGTATCTAATAAAGATCGACCTATGACACTTTTAGCCCTCCAAATGTTTTTACAAAATTAAACCGAAGACTTCAATTACTTTCATTTACGTACATGTGTGCACCCCGAAAATAGTGACCAAATTCATGCGCCGTGCTCTTTATCAAAATTTGTAGAACAAAAACAAATATGAAAAAGAAGGATTTGAGGTCCATACATTTAAGGGATTGTGTAAAAATGTATAATATCATAACCTGGGGTTCCTGTCCTCCAGTTTTGAATATTTTTGATACACTAGACCCTAAAAATGGTCCAAGTTTGCTCCCAAATAATGAACAGGGACCCTTTTCCAAAACGGTAGCTTGTCAGTGTTTTGTACTGTTCTCCCACAGTACACCTTCAGGCAGACTTAGTCTCTACAAAGACAATTTCTGCCGTTGATCAGTGCCAACGCACTTAGCTTAGGAAAAAATAACGGATTCTTAAACCAATAAAAGATTGGTAATTTATACTTATGTTGCACCATAATCGGTTTTCGAGCCTTGACCACACTGTAAAAAATTACCGTAATTTTACGCCGAAAAGTTTGTAAATTCTACGGTGAATTACGGTAATCATCCCTTTCTCAATGTTTTTACGGCCGAAACCCGTATTATGGCCACTCCCATTGCACTCTGGGATATATCCAATATGTAAATGATCTGACCTTACTTTGACATAGCTTTGCGCTCAGATCATTTCAATGTTTAAATATGTAAAAATGGGTGATTTAAGGCCATTTCAAATAATTTATTGTTATTTATGATTAAAGGTAAGATTTTGATGTTCTTTTCTATGTTTATGTAAAAAAGTACATTCAAAATTTAAAATATTGAAATATAGATTATAATTGCATGCCACCATGACTAAAGAGAGTTGCGAAAAGACAGTATATATAAAGGATACATGTTCTATACATAAGTAACTGGAGAGGATCAGGAGTGGTTGAAAAAATAACCAGACTACGTGTGTAGGTAAGTGAAAGACATTGTGTACAATAAACAGTTGCATTGATTAATTCCAGTATCTGCAGATCCATCCCATAGCTGATGCAGCGTTCCATCCATACAAAAATCCCGTTAAATGTACGGCACAATTTGTGAAACTTCCACAGTAAAAATTACGGTGCTTTACCTGGCAGCTAGGGTGCCAGTAAAAACGGTAAAAAGCATTAAAAATTACGTATTTTTATCAAAATACGTTACCCGTAGTATTAACAGACTTTTCACCGTAAAAATAATGTATTTAACGTAAAATACAATACGGTCCACACGTACAAAATACGGTAGAAAGGTGGCAACTCGCTGCACGACTTTCGACCGTAAATTTCACGGGTAATATTTTACAGTGCAAGGCTGTTGTTGTGGGTAACCCCATTCCATCCGATGGAAATCATATGCAAGAATTGTTGCTTTGTGGGCGGTTCCTTTTAAACGATCGCCAAACACAGGCCCCTGGCTTGACCAAGGCTGTTGTCATAGTGGACACTTACCATGGTAACCCCATCCCGTACCTGTTTCTGACCCCAGAAATTCAGCACACACTGTGCGCTATTCCCGGATAGGGTCCATATGTGTGTACTTTCATATTTACACTATAGTGTACATATCATGTACATGTATTATAAAATGCTTCAACTCCCCCCCTTATTATCTTATTCATGTCTTTAGTCCGCTTGTGTTTTTATTTTTTTGTCTTCTTTGATGTTTTTTTGTTTTTGTTTTAATTATAATTATATTTAATACAAGTATAATGTAAATAAGTTATACAGGGTGTCACAGAAAAAAGGTAATTCTGACAATAAGGGTTAATTTTGACAAAGATATGGTTTTTATGGCTATTAGTCATGTTTTACCATAAAGTAGGAGCAAAATGCTTTCCAGTGGTATCTTGATTGCATTCCTCTGGTCATGCATCACTGAGCACCATTGTTTGGAAAATGCTATGTGAAAACCCTTTTGGGACAGTTCATGGTCAGACATGAGCAGCACATTCAGATATGGCCCGAGGGAAATCTAACCGTTTGAAAGCATGTGATACGTACAAGATGTTTATCAATTGGTGATATTTATTCAGTACTGAATTATGCACCAACACCTTCCACGTGCCCACCTCCTCTTTCGATGCAAAGTCCACAACGGCGGCGCATGTCAGCCACAGCTCGTCTCACCATTGCAGGATCATCACGTAAGATTTCGACCTCATGTTGAATGCGGGCTTGCAAATCCTGAAGGTTACGTGGTGGACTGGTGAACACTTTGTTCTTCAAATACCCCCACAAGAAAAGGTCACAAGGAGTGAAATCCGGTGACCTGGCCGGCTATTCCACAGCATGTCTGACCATGAACTGTCACAAAGGGGTTTTCATATAGCATTTTCCAAACAATGGTGCTCAGTGATGCATAACCAGAGGAATGCAATCAAGATACCACTGGAAAGCATTTTGCTCCTACTTTATGGTAAAACATGATTAATAGCCATAAAAAACATATCTTTGTCAAAATTAACCCTTATTGTCAGAATTACCTTTTTTCTGGGACACCCTGTATAGTATTGTTTTTTGCATATTGATATTTAATAATCTTTAATATTTTAATTCCATTTTTGGCTGCGATAGTGAAACAATAAACCACCACCACCACCACCACCACCACCACCACCACCACCACCACCACCACCACCACCACCACCACCACCACCACCACCACCACCACCACCAACAACAACAACAACAACAACAACAACAACAACAACAACAACAACAACAACAACAACAACAACAACAACAACAATAATATAATATCATGTACATGTACATTACACTGTACACAGCGAGATAAATATAAACCGAGTCGTTGATACGGTTGTACATACACTTTTGAACTGAATCAACAGCAATTGTTCAGTCTGTAATCGAGAGTTTATGTGTTTCTTTATTTTCTCATTGGAAATCCGATGGAAATCATATGCAATGCTTTGTGGGCGGTTCATTTTAAACGATGGCCAATCACAGGCCCCTAACTTTGACCGTTTGATCCCACACATAATACATGTACACACGTATGCATACAATGTATGCACATGAAAGACATCGCAGAGAAGCAGGTGCTGGGCCTATAACCAATGAGAACACGTCTTTCGTTTTTAAATTTGGCATAATCATCTACGCTTTGAATTTTGACAAATAAAGAAAGATCATGGCGCATCGCCAGAATGGTCACTGTCTCTATATTATGTACATACCGTATGTATGCATATGGATTCATGCATTGTGTGTGCAATGGCTGCAACGGGGAGTTCGGATAGCTACATGTAAGTGGGGCAATGCGACCAAACTGTTCCGATGCGCCTTGGTCAAAGCTAGTTTTGAGTGCATTGACAGACCTTGACAAAGAGACCTCATGCTGCAGAGACGTGGCCAATTTGGAACCCACTCTTGCCTCCAATCGGGTTCTCTTGGGCACATGATTTGTGCAGAGGGGACTTTGGTCCAGCAGTACAAGAGACACCCTTATGTTCGATTTTTTAGCAGGGGGCGCAGACCTCTAGCCAGTGGGGGCACGTTCCTGCAGGCGCTCGAGGCCGTAGTAAAACAAACATTGGAACTACTAGGGAAAGCATATATTCGTAATATTATCATTATCATGATCATTTAAACAATACATCCCATAGTGTATGACATTCAATAACCGATTTGAAAGTATATAATGTCAGTAACAACAAATATGGCATTTTAGTTAATAAATCTATTTTCTTTGCTAAATGGGTCTCAGAAAAAAATAATTTTGTAAATTTTTTTATTTAATTGTTTAAATTTACATTAATTGTGTTTACTGATGAATTACTTTTAGTGCATACGAAAAACAAAACCTGTAATGTTTTTATGATTACTAAAATTATATTGCAGAACATGTTAGTAAATTATATAAAATGATAGCGCATAAAACGTGGTTACTTTGTCAATAATCAAATGTTTCACATTACAGGGTCCCCCCCCCCCACACACACACAAAACGTTCCATATGTTATATACAATAATATGGCAGCAAATTATTTTTCTAGGTTCTGTAAAATATGATAACCTCGAGCGAGCATATTCTTTATAGTCATTATCATTTTCATGGTCGTGTAAGTAATACACCCAATCAATTATGACATTCAATAACCTATTTGAAAGTCTATAATGCCATATGCAAGTAATATGGCAATTTAGTTCATGTATTTCAGTTCATAAAATGCACGCCTTGGGATTATCCTGTCAATGAGTGGGGAACACTTATAATTTTTGTTCTCAGAAAATTTCAGAGTTTGGTTTTTAACTATACGCATATCTAAGAAATGCATCAAGACATTTACCTAGAGCGTACAGGGCTTTAACAATATTTACTTCCGACAGGCAGGACATAATAGGCTTGTGGACACAATGGGCCGGATGTAATGGGTCTGTGGACATAATAGGCTTGTGGACACAATGGGCCGGATATAATGGGCCAAGATCCGCCTTCATACAATCATGTCTCCTGAAATTAAGTAATCGATTACTTTGACAAAGTTGCACTCTTTTAATGGATTGTTGAATATTTACATGAAATTTTGGCATCGTGTATGAGTTGTCATGTATTAAAAAGTTGTGTTTGTAATAATCCATAAGGATTTTAATTTAAGTAAGACTAATTGCGGTGACACCATGTGGAATCTCAATTGAGTAGTAATTAGTTCTGAAAAGAACTGGAGGTACAACTCGACGTTTCGATCAGTATGCTCTGCAGCATGAGGTCTCTTTGTCAAGGTCTGTCAATGCACTCAAAACTAGCTTTGACCAAGGCGCATCGGAACAGTTTGGTCGCATTGCCCCACTTACATGTAGCTATCCGAACTCCCCGTTGCAGCCATTGCACACACAATGCATGAATCCATATGCATACATACGGTATGTACATAATATAGAGACTGTGACCATTCAGGCAATGCGCCATGATCCATCTTTACTTGTCAAAATTCAAAGCGTAGATCATTATGCCAAATTTAAAAACGAAAGACGTATTCTCATTGGTCATAGGCCCTGCACCTGCTTCTCCGCGATGTCTTTCATGTGCATACATTGTATGCATGCGTGTGTACATGCATTATGTGTGGGATCAAACGGTCAAAGTTAGGGGCCTGTGATTGGCCATCGTTTAAAATGAACCGCCCACAAAGCATTGCATATGATTTCCATCGGATTTCCAATGAGAAAATAAAGAAGCACATAAACTCTCGATTACAGACTGAACAATTGCTGTTGATTCAGTTCGAATGTGTATGTACAACCGTATCAACGACTCGGTTTATATTTATCTCGCTGTGAATAGTGTAATGTACATGTACATGATATTATATTATTGTTGTTGTTGTTGTTGTTGTTGTTGTGGTGGTGGTGGTGGGGGTGGTGGTGGTGGTGGTGGTGGTGGTGGTGGGGGTGGTGGTTGTGGTGGTGGTGGTGGTGGTGGGGGTGGGGGTGTGGGGTGTGGTGGTGGTGGGGTTGGTGGGGGTGGGGGTGGTGGTGGTGGTGGTGGTGGTGGTGGTGGTGGTGTGTGGTGGTGGTGGTGGTGGTTGTTGTTGTTGTTGTTGTTGTTGTTGTTGTTGTTGTTGTTGTTGTTGTTGTTGTTGGTGGTTTATTGTTTCACTATCGCAGCCAAAAATGGAATTAAAATATTAAAGATTATTAAATATCAATATGCAAAAAACAATACTATACAGGGTGTCCCAGAAAAAAGGTAATTCTGACAATAAGGGCTATAAATTGGTACGGGATGGGATCAAGGGATTGATCATTTATATGAGTATTATGCCCTGGGCAATAAATTCACCACGGGCCCATACACGCGCATAATATCACGAGTACCGCGCTTTTTTTTTTTTTTGAAAACCATACCGATTAATTCTAGTCTGCACGCGCCCAGCTTGCCAGTTCAAAAGCGGGTAATCCGTGCATGGATGGGGTTACCGTAAAGTGCGCACTACGACAAGAACCATGGTAAAGGCTACCAGTGGCGTAAATAGGATCCAATTTGTAAAGGGCGCTAGGAGGTGCATCACATTTTCGGAGGGGGTGTCAAAAAGAGGAAATAGTTTTTATTCGTACATGTTCACTCGTATGAATGTCAGAGTCTTATAAAGATCGACCTTTGAAACGTTTCGACAAAAAAGGTTTAGAAAGAACAGCATTTGATTGAATACCCTTTTAGGTATTGTTTGATTATATAAATACACGTTTTCTTCTAATCTGAGTGATTATCAAACTTATATGGGTGGACCCCTGAAAAATAGTGACCAAATTCACAAAGGGCTGAGATCTCTTTATCATAATTCTGTATAACCAAATAAAATCTGAAAACCAAAAACTTAAAGTCCATACATTTTGAGGATTGTGTAAAACATGGTCCAAGATAACCTTGGGTCCTTTTGACTTCCATCAGGTTTGAAAATATAGATACACAAGGTACTAAAAGTGGTGCTAATTTGCTTCCAAGTATCAAAATGGTCTTGTTTTGAAAAAAAGTAACATCTGTGAGCAATACTCATTGATATTAGCACCAACCCAAGCTTCCACAGTACAATCATTTATAATAATAATGCTATTAATGGAATAATTTCTTAGTAAAGAGTTGAGATCCGCCAAGCATGACGTTCATGGCATATAAATACAATATAAACTAGATATTAGTTTTGTCAAAACAAAAACTAGGTGTTCGCTGAAGTTAAAATGGTGACGCTAATCAATCTGAAGTGTTTGAGAAGTCAAATGTTAACGTTCGTTGAAGTTCTGCGAGAAGTTTATTTGAATACAATGTAACACTGAATTTAGAAATTATTTTAATATTAAACTTTGACTTCCGGAAGTTTGGACAGGAAGTAAAGGTCGAATTAAATCATGTTGCGCAAATACTTTTGACAGTTAACTATCTGTACAATGGTGCAAAACCGTGAATTTACCTCCTGTGGTTGTTGAGATAAGGATTTTAAATATTAAACTTTGACTTCTGGTTCACAGGGAAGTAAGGTCAACCTGGGGTCATCTTTGTGTAAACATGTTTCGATAATTAACAATCTATACAATAGCGCAAAAATGCCACCACCTCTTTGTGGTTGTTGAGAAAGGATTTTGTAAATATTAAATTTGACTTCCTGCCTGGATATAAAGTAAGGTCAAATTAAATCTTTTGTAAATATTTTTGCCAATTAACGATCTGTACAATGGTACAAAAATTGTGAAAAATACCTCTGTGTGGTTGTTGAGATATGATTTTTTTTAATATTTAATTTTGACTACCGGTTTGGACAGGAAGTTAAGGTCAAATTAGGGTCACTCTTGTGTAAAGATTTTCGACAACCAACGATCTGTACAATGGTGCAAAAATGTCAATCTACTACTTCAGGTTGTTGAGATATGATTTTTTAATATTAAACTTTGACTTCCGGGTTTGGACAGGAAGTAAGGTCAAATCTGGGGTCATCTTTTGTAAATATTTTTGACAATTAATTGACCTGTACAATGGCACAAAAATTGGTGGAAAATACCTCTTGTGGTTGTTGAGATATGATTTTTTAATATTTAATTTTGACTTCCGGGTTTGGACAGGAAGTAAGGTCAAATTAGGTCACCTTTGTGTAAACATTTTCGACAACCAACGATCTGTACAATGGTGCAAAATGTCACCTCTACTCCTTGTGGCTAAGTTGAGATATGATTTTTAAACATTAAACTTTGACTTCCTGGTTTGGATACAGGAAGTAAGGTCAAATTAGCCAATTTTTGTAAATATTTTTGACAATTAAATAATCCAGCAATGGTGCAAACATTTTGAATTTCCTCTTGTAAAGTTGTTGAGATATGAATTTGTTAGTTATTAAACTTTCACTTCTGGTTTGGACAGGAAGTAAGGTCACAATTAGGTTACCTTTTGTAAATATTTTTTGACAACTAACGATTCAGCTACAATGGAAAAAATTGTGAATTTCCTCTTCAGGTTGTTGAGATCTGATTTTTTAAATATTAAACTTTCACTTCCGGTTTGGACAGGAAGTAAGGTCAAACAATAGGTCACCTTTTGTAAATATTTTTTGACAATGGTCGATCTTGTACAATGGTACAAAAATTGTGAATTTCCTCTTGTGGTTGTTGAGATGATTTTTTAAATATTTAATTTTGACTTCCGGGTTTGACAGGAAGTAAGGTCAAATTAGGGTCAATTTGTGTAAATATTTTCGACAACCAACGATCTGTACAATGGTGCAAAATGTGTCAATTGTCTCTTGTGGTTGTTGTTGGAGATATGATTTTTAAATATTAAACTTTGACTTCCGCCTTGGACAGGAAGTAAGGTCAACAAATAACAATCTTTTGTAAATATTTTTGACAATTAACAATCTGTATAATGGTGCAAAATTTAGAATTTCCTCTTGTGGTTGTTGAGATATGAATTTGTTAAATATTAAACTTTCACTTCTGGCTTGGACAGGAGTAATGTCAAATCAGGGTTACCTTTTTGTAAATATTTTTTGTACCAACGATCCAAAATAATGGTGCAAAATTGTGAATTTCCTCTTGTGGTTGTTGAGATATGATTTTCAAAATATTAAACTTTCTACTTCCAAGTTTGGACAGGAAGTGAATGTCAAAATGGGGCCACCTTTTTGTAAATATTTTTGACAATTAACGATCTTGTACAATGGTAAGCAAAAAATTTTGAATTTCCCTCTTGTGGTTGTTGGAGATATGATTTTTTAAATATTAAATCCTTGATTTATCGTAATTCGATATCTGACATCTAATCATGACGTCGTCAATTTTGTTTCCATCTACGCAAGTTCTAAGTATATGCCAAGTTTCAAGTTCATGTGAAGTTTGCAAGTATGTGTTTTTTTGTAGACAATCGATGGGGAGAAGAAGAAGAAGAAGGAGAAGAAAAAAAAAACGAACAAAAACAATAGGTCTTTTGGGTACATACCCGAAAACCTAATTAAACAAAGAAACGACAACAGAAAAGATGGGTTTGAAGGATGATTTGAATGATGACAGGGATTGTTGTTGGCAAAGTTGAAAAGGAAGACTGTTCCAAAAATGAGTCGAAGAGCAGTATTGCAGAAAGAACGATGATCCCAGGAGTGATGTATGCGGGGGACAGCCCAATGTCGTATTAAAAATTATAAACTCATCGAGTATGCTATTCTTAATAGTTTACCATTTTCATGGTCGTGATATCTGTCAATAACCAAGTTATGAAAGTCTATAATGCCATATGCAAGTAATAATGGGACAATTCAGTTCAAAATGCGCGCCTAGGGATTATGTATGGGAAACACATATACTTTTGTTATTCTATGAAATTTCAGTTTTTAATAATGATATTTTCGATCTTCACGAAAAATGGCTAAAGACACCCTGATTATCAATTGATCCAAGATTATTAACAAACAAGGTTATTGCTATGGGAATTATTTATTAGTCAGGTCTCACATGCCTGTTAAGGCTGTCCTTGTCATGTTTAAGTCTTTGTCTAGGGGAAGATTTAAAAGCAATTAGGATATGCTCTAATGTTTTTCTCATGCCATTGGTAATACTGTCAAGATTCAAAATG
>CM055823.1:15927865-15955018 GCA_029582265.1 Zoroaster sp. YZ-2022
TATTGCATTGTGAACATACGACGTTTTTGCACTGACACGACGATATGTAAATCTGTATTGTTGATAGTTTATGTCCAACGTACCTTACACAGAACTGATGAAAGCATGTTGCATGTCCTTATTTATTTTTTCTCTGTTTTCCTGTGCAGCTACATAGTAGGCATTCTGAGTTTCTGTCTCATGAGACATTAGTTGGGTAACTTGATGAGCCTCTCTCTGGCTTAGAGTGTCAACAGCCTGAAACAAATCATTTTTGATCATCATTTTTGGAAGGCTTGCAACTGCAATGATCACCAAAACAAATATTAATTTGGCAGATATGGCAACTACAGAATCAATCCCCTCATCAGATTTGATAGAAAGAAATGTTTTACACCTTTAAACAAATCAATTTATTACACATTTTAACTTGGGAACAAAAACACAGCAATCGCCCTGTTGAGTGGAACTGATCCACCCATTCTGCAGTGTGCATTTACATGATCCAACTTATTGAAAGAAGCAATTCTCACCATCTTATAATTAAAAGGGAGTGTATATACACCAATGGTTAATAAATGAATGTGAATACATCCATATACTTATAGAATCAAGTGATGTATAGAAGCCAAACTGTAGAAAATATGTTCACATTTGTTTGTATTTGTTAAAATGTGGAAATGTTTCAATGTCCAATGATCCATTTAAAATTTGAGTATTTCATTCATACATTTCACATTGTCAAGTGGAATAACTTCTCAGAGTATTCAGTATTTCAGTACCATTAACATATTACATTACAAGTATGTGACCCAGGTAGAAATTGGGCCGAATTAGGAAAGAGGCAGTCGGCTACAAAGATCTTGGTTTCTTGGGCTGATTTATTCTGAAGGAGTGAAGACAAGAAGATGTCGTTCAGTCTTCGATCAAGAATAATATGTCATAAAATATAATAATTAATTTAAAGAATTAAACAAGAAAATGAAATATAATACAATAATCTACAGTTCGCGCCGAAATCTGGGCGGCACCCGCCATCTTGGAAAATTGGCGATATTATGCAAAACATTAAGAAAAGCTAGTTTTAGTAGGTTTCCAAGAAAATACCAGGTCTGCGATATTGCAACATTGATTAGTAAGATAACGATATCTGAAAACGATAATGAAGATATCTTGGAACTAATAATTATTTACAAAATCAGGAATTTCGAAATCACTATGGCTTATTAATATAAATCAACTCAAAACTTACGTCAGTAACTAACAAAATAATATCGAGAATACAAAATATGAGTGATTGATAAGGGATACGATGAGCTAACTTCTAAGTATATATGAATGTTAAAAATAAAGTGAAATTACAAACAATTGTTACCTGAAGGAGTGAAGACAAGAAGATGTCGTTCAGTCTTCGATCAAGAATAATATGACGGGAAGGTGGAAGCGCGCGAAATGCAAAGCTAACATAGAGGGCGCTTCATTAATTTAAATAAACCAAGTAAAGAAAAGATTACGTAACAGGGTTGAGTAAACTGAAAATTTAGACGGGGGGTCAGAAAACTAAGCATAAATTTCCATAACTGTCACAAGTATAATTCACTCAGTTACTCCCTAAATTAATTAGGACAAAACATTACCCTTTCATTCCCGCTCTCAAAATATTCTGCATAACATCATACACTGACATCCTGCAACTTGAATTTGTATGTATAAAAGTATGTTGGATATTGCAATGGTAATGAAGGGATGTATCCAAACCCCTTTTATGCTTAAACCAGTTAGAGTTAGTGTAATGCTTTCATGAGGATGCTTTCTTAAAGGGGGTATATCGTCACAATCAGAGCAGGCTTGCGGCTTGACACTGAATCCTGCACTGATAGTTTTAGATGAACTCAGATGAACCCATTGAATATTATATGGATATAGATACATGTAGATATACTCATCTACCTTAATTTGTTGCAGCTGTTTTACATATGATTGATTATAACAATGGTTTGCCTCCTGTCCCAACAAACAAGGGTGAATGTTCTGAACTCATAGCACCTGCTGAGGAATGTCAAGAAAAAAATGTCTAGATTAATCTCAATTATAACATTTTTAGTGTATGCAGGATAGCTATTAGGAAAGGAATGCAGTTTGTTTAAAACTTAAACTGCAAGCCACATGAGTCCCACAAGAAAAGGAATCACAATGACTGTCAGCCCATTTGTAACAATACATGTATCTACCCACTTTAAACATGAATTGGATAATATACTGAACTTTCAAAACAATATTATTTCTACCAAGTACATTGCCTTCAAGGCAATTGGTGCCCACCTGTTTGTGTGATTACTAATAATATACCAGTAGCTGGAAACAAGGGAGGGCAATGACCAAGGCCTGAGGTCAGTATTGAATAATACATACAAATAATTGAACTACTTGAATTTCATTCTCTTTTAACATATGCTTAGTGTTCGCATATGCTTAGTATTTCCATCGATATATATTTATAGTTAAATTTCTTCCTCTGAGAATAAAGTAAACTGATCATGTCTGACTGTGGACTTACAATAAAAGCATTGACAATCCCAACAAGATGTGTGTTATAAATATATAAAAAGAAATTTGATATAGAGGGTGAGAATAAGAATTCTAACCTGAACACCCACTGGAGGCAGGCCGTGTGTATTTTATGTAGAAGCTCATAGTTGCCTCTCTAGAGTTTCATTCAATATGACTGTGGCAGGTCCAAGATGTTGTCTTGTGTTTGTAAACCTGAAATAAGAAATGTATTGTATCAATAATGCTAATTAGGCTAAAAAGCTCAGGTTCCAAACCCAATACTTAATATCATGACAGCCGCTTCCATGGGGATGTGATCCCTGGCCAACGACAGCTTTTGATGCTTAGCGCCCCAGCATTTTTCTGACTGACTTACAATTATGAATGCTTTGATTGAACATGAATTGGCAGAACTCATTATCTGCGAATAACTTCAAATGTATGAATATCTTCAAAAATGTCTGGATCTACGGAGTGTTTTCTATGTACTCTCTCCTATTGTAGCATTTTGTATTACTCCTGCTCATGGAGCTTATCTAAGCACAATTTCCATTATGATAAGATTCCTTATTTGTTTGATCATCGTCCACGTTAACTGCTCAGCCGTTTCTTAATTGATGAATCATATAATAAATATGAATGTGCCATTACAAAGTTTTGCAAATGAGGGGTCAGGGGCACTTGGTAGGGGTGGGTGAAAGGGTTAAGGGAGATACTTGTGTGTTCCCATGGTTACATATAACAAGAATCCTGCAAAGGCTGTGTGAGGACTTTTCCATAAAATACCAGCTTTAAATTTGGTGGTCATACATATACAGCCACCAGCATCTATGATATAACTTATAAACTCGTTTTTCCAATATGAAAAAGATGACCTGTAATATTTCACTAATTCTCCCCTTGCCTTCACCAAAATCAAGACTGCTGAAAATCGGTTAGGCTTGAATTTTGCTGCGCAGCTTGCCAAAAATAAGACTTATAATTACCTGTCTGGCACATCTGTTTCAATTCCCCTTTGGACTTGTCCAAAAAATCACTGATGTATTTCCATCAATGATGAGTCCTGAAGTTGTAAATAACATTCATTGTAAATTGATTTTCACTGAAACACATTTACTTTGTACAGTCCAGTGAGGAAATAAATATACTTACCGAGCAATTGCTTTGTTTCAAAAGAGATAAAGATTTTGTTCAAGAACAGCTATAACTTTAATCTTTTAAACATTTATAGGGGAAGACGATCAGAGCATACTGATCGCAACGTCAAGTTGTAACCAACCAGTTCTTTTCAGAACTGTTTACAGTGTGCCATGGTCGAGCGGTTTAGTGCATTGGATTTGTATTCTGATGGCTGAGTCGTCAGAATTTGGGTTCGAATCCCAACCGCGATTTTGTCGGTCACTAATCAAAGAGAATCGGGTATTTTGACTGGTGCCGGTTCTCGGCTCTAGAGTTGGAGCTCAGACAACTGCGTATTTCATTTGGTGCCGGGTTAATCCTCAGAGTTGGGTATTTTGCTGGAGCCGGCTCTGACTGGGACTCACTCCCAGCCGGCTCTGGGACTCAAGCTCTGGGAACCGGGTATTTGAAGGACTCGGTTCCGGAACTGACTCTTGCGAGTACCAGGTTCTTTAAAAGAGTGGAACCGCGGTTCCGATTCTCATTTTGAAATCAGATAGAACCGGGTACTCGCCGGAACCGCCCAAGCCTATTATGAGCCTGATGAGCAGGGGTAATAATGTAATGCGCCTTGAGCACCAGTTTAGTGGATACGTGCGCCATATAAGTCCACATTATTATTATTATTATTACTATTCAAAAGAGAATTTCTACATGGTGTCACCCATACTGCATTGAGCTTGAGACTAACAAGGTTTACTCACCACTGACCTGTGACTTCAATTCTGATTGACGTGCACACTTTATATTGACAGCAGGTACTTGTTGACCGCGTTTGGTTGTTTCTCATTGCAGCAAGGGTCAGCACAATTCTAAATAACAGGAAGATATATACATGTAATACAGGAATTATGTAAAAGCTACATTCAGTTTTCAAATGATACACACACCTGTACTTGAAACTGCATTGGTACAAATCAGGTTTGTACCAATGCAGTACATGTACTGTATATGGTAAAAACTGTGTTGCATATTCAAGTTAACTCTGGTTACCGTGGTGAACAGGCAAAAACATGCTCGTCTAGCTCCAAATAGACAGTGAAAATAATGCCTTTAAAAATACGTTATGTCCCGGTAAGTAGCTTGATCTATAATCGCTTATTCAATTCATGGAAATGATGAAAGCACCCTGTTAAAAACAGAACCATATTCAATCTACATACTGAACATTTTTCTAATAAAAAAGGAGTACCTATAATATAATACTATTAATAACCTCGTCCAAATTTAGTTACTGTAGAGAAATTATTTATTTTGGGAAGTGCATTCATCTTAGATAAATAATGCTGTCCAGGAACCTTTTTTCAAACATAACAAAAATTCACATGGTAGATTTATGATATATTTCTTAAAACACACAGGCTTGAAATGGACATTTGTTTACACACTTCCCTGTAAAAATGTGAGGTGTTTTTCCTTATGTTTAGTTCCAAAAAGTATCATTTCACATTTATTCACAATACATTTATGAAAGCACTTCTGTGTGCCTCACATCTTCAAAGAGAAGTTTGTAGACAAATGGCCATTCCAGTCCTCTATTATTTTTAAGAAATATAAGAAATATGTACTCATTGAATGTTATTTGGTATACATGTACATGTAGATGATCATGTTTCTTGAGGATGATACATTTGATAATCCAGTAATTACTACTGTTACACTTGCTTTAAAAGTGTATAGCCTGTTTTGGAATATTCCCTGCACTTTATATTACCTTACTGCCATAAAAATGTCACAAGTTAATGAACAAAAGGAAAAACAAAAATGTCACAAAAAACAATAAAAAGTTCATAAATGTGAACATCAACATTTCAATAGTTTATTTAATACTCGGCCATTTATTTATTTTATTTATACATATTTGTTTTATTTTTTAAGTTGAGTAACAATCCCCGACGAGATAGTGCTTGTTACTAAGGGTACAAGATTTGGATTTTAAGACAATCTCCCTGTAATTTCTTAAATACTCATAATAGTTGTCATACTTTTTTGGATATATGCACATTCTGAAAAGGCAAGCAAGGACTTCATAAAGTTTGAAAAACAAATCCAACATTGTCTATAATTTCAGAAAATGTCAACAAATCCTTAAAATGCTTCAAACCCTTAATACATTGCTTATGGTGGGTGTGGTTGAACTTGAAGTATAGTGGTTGGCGAGGGGTTATGATGGGGTAGCTCTGGTAACATAGCCCAAAGTAAGTCACATTGGGCTATGCTATTTTCCATAGCTGGACAAGCCAACAGCATTATGTGGTCTAAGAAAGATGGACGGTCCCTTTAAAGTACACAGCATAATCCAAAACCAAATTTAAAAAAAAATCATAGTTTATGACAGGAGTATACACTCACGAATTTGAAAAAAAATATTCACTGAAAATGTGAAATGTTGTGGCCAATTTTTGATTCATTTTTGGAAAATACTGGTTATGAATGTTCAGTGAGTATTCTTAAAAGGAACCTTGTAGGCATTTTCTATTTTATTTGTTCGATGTTTATGAACTGTTCGGAAATATTATATATCCTCAATTTACCCTAAATGACGCACCTAAGGTTATATAATCAACTGGACGGTAACTTACAAATGAAATTAGCAGTTTGGTGTTTCAGTTTGTTTCAGTGAAGGATTCTCTTGTAAAATGCTGAATTTCAATGCATGATCATACGCGTGGATGTCTTGAGCACCGTTTTTTGAGACGCACAGAATTGTGGTCATCAGAAAATTGATGTTGGTATAATGACTCACCCCAAACTGTTAAAGTTGATGGGGGCACAGAAAATGTACCCAAGAAGAAAAACAGTTGAAATCATGTTTCATCATATTCCAGATGGTTGTAAAATTGTTTTTAAACTTGAAAATAAAAATATTGTTTTCGATTTTTAAAATAAAATGGTATAATTTGGAGAAGCTCTCAAAACTTTTAATCAATATTCTTGAAAGGCCAATAAAATGGAATTGGAAGGTGGTTAAATTTCTTGCAAAAAGTACTTTAAAACTTTGAAATGTGTAAAATTGCTGTTAACATTTTGTCAAATAAAAGATTTCTTTTCATAACCATGATATTAATGTTTCATTTTCTCAATAATTTTCCACTACCGTCGAAATAAATACCAACGAATTAAGTAGTCTTCGTTCGCTTCTTCTATAAGGAATGTGTCCAATTTGAGGATCAGTATTTCTTTAAAAAATCATTGCAAATGCAAAGCATTCATATATTTTGGTTTTCACAGACAACAGCTTGTTGACGGCATAGAACAATAAAATCACAGATGTTCGTGAAAAAACAATTGAGGTCATGTAAATCTCTTACTATTTGTATCTTGTAAAATCAGTGGTTAAACAACTTTTTCCACTTTCATAAGCACTAACTTTCCAGTAAATCATACAATTTCACTATAATTTTTATTTCTGTAACAAGCACGACTTAGATAAGTTTATGCAACCAGTAATACGCCATAGTTTTGTAAGTTTTCCGAGAAATGCTAAGCCAAAGGTAGGTGCGTCATTTAACGAGTGCGGCGAATTACGTACATGGACGATACAATCGCTCGTAACTCTACATGATAATAGGTAAAACTCGTAGCTTTGCATGGTGAGGATGATAAGTAAGACTAATTGCGGTGACACCATGTGGAATCTCAATTCAGTAGTAATTAGTTCTGAAAAGAACTGGTGGTACAACTCGACGTTTCGATCAGTATGCTCTGATCGTCCTCAGGAGAATGCCGGACTCTGGACGGCATTCTCCTGAGGACGGCATTCTCCTGAGGACGATTAGAGCATACTGATCGAAACGTCGAGTTGTACCACCAATTCTTTTCAGAACTAATTACTACTCAATTGAGATTCCACATGGTGTCACCGCAATTAGTCTTACTTATCTACATGATAATGTTGAGTTATAATTATCACAACTGATGGGAGTGATGCACTTCAGGGCAGTCATTTACAATTGAAATAATAATAATAATAATAATAATGTGTGGATTTATATAGCGCACGTATCCACCAACTAAGTGGTGCTCAAGGCGCATTATATTATTATCCCTGCTCATAAGGCTCATAAGGCTCATAAATCATTCCTGAAACCATCTCAGCTCCCTGGGGAGTATACAGCTCAATTGCTGCCATTTCTAGCGCATATAGAGCAAACCAACTCTGCCTTCACAGGTACCCATTTAACCCCTGGGTGGAGAGAAGCAATTATGATTAAGTGTCTTGCTCAAGGACACAAGTGTCACGGCCGTGATTCGAACCCACATTATGTTGCTAACACCAGAACTTGAATCCGGTAAGCTAGACCGCTCGGCCACGACACCCCATTCGTTGAATCATCAGATTCAATGATCAAACAAAACCAAATTGTTGTGTCACAGTCAAGGTAGATTTTGCAGAAAACCTAGCTTATACTTTGTTCTAAATACCGGTATTAGTAATAGCAGTTGCACAGAGTGATCAAAGCATTTATGCTCAGTGTCCTCCATGGTGTAACGTTAATCTTAAAATTATTCAGTACTCACAAATGAATGGGTCACACAAGTCTGTATTATATTCCAGGTCCAAACTAATGTATGAAATCTTGATCATGTTGTTGATAAAGCGCCCTCTTTCGTCAGCTTAGGACTGCATGCAATGTATCCACGCAGTACATAACTTAAAGGCACAGTATCGTCACGATCAACAGGGCATGGAATCAGAGTACTTGTTTTAGATTAACTTAGTGACTGAAAATAATACCCAAAATGATAAGGTTATGACTGTTGTTGCTGAATATTCAGCCTTTTTTCACGTTGTTTCTCATCCTATTGTCTACATGTCCATCATCTGTGTATTCATTAATCACAATTATTTTTATTAGTCACTTTCATGTAATATAATTTATTTTCATATTAAATTTTTGGGCTTAATTAGTTTAATCTTTCTAAACACTTTGAAAGGTTTTAACATGTTTATTGTACGTTATTAGCTTGTGGTTTTGTGTAGAAATTTTTCTTCCGTATAAAATAGCCTGCAGTATTTTATTTTATAACACCTCATACATAGATTCTGCCTTATAATTGGTTGAGAGCGTGTCACATGACATTCGGTAATTTTTACTGTAATGCCGGCCAAGCAAACAAGGAAAGACTAGCTCATGGCAACCAATGAACTAGCCCATGGCAACCAGTGAAATTGGTCTATAAAACGTGTCAATGCAGTTCTTACAACATGAATTAATCTGTTTTACATAATTGTTACAGAATTTCAATTAATTTCGAGTGTTGTCAAGTTAATGAAAGTCATGTATTGGTTTGATTTATTGTAGCAGTTATTATCCTTTTGATGTTTTCCATAGTTACTGCACCCCCCTCCCCTCTTGCTGGTCCACTCTCATGTTAAACCTCCAATTTTTGTTTTGTTTATAGTTACCAACACTTACTGGTACCCATTTTTGCATTCTTCTATTTTCATGTCACCTTCATCAGATTTTGTATTACTTACACTCTTTATACATTGTATCAATTTCACTTTAAGTTTTCGTTCTTTTTACCAAAGCGTAAACATCACTCCTATTGTGACCCAATGTCAAGCTTTTTATTCATTTTATTCATAATCTAATCCATGCTACTTAATTAAATCTTGATTTTAGTTTAAAATCTTGTTCACCCTAATTCCCTTTCCTTTTTAGTTTTCAAATAAACTTCATAGTTGTGCCTTTATACACATCCCATTAGTTCTTCAGTTTAAATTAAGCTCTCTAATTTTACGACAGAATTTACTCTTTTAAATTTTGCCCATCTAAGTAAAATTCTTTTTTTCTTTTTTCTACATTGGACCTATAGGGACCATATAGGTCCACAACTCTCTATATTTTGACAAAGCCTGAATCTTTATAATCAGTCATCATTCTCATTCTACGCATTTCTTGGAATATAGTTTTAATCCATTTGTCCACGGTGATAGAATGAACGTTTGCATATCGTGAGATATGTTTAGGGCTGAATAATTATGTTTATTTATACTCAAGATAGTGTCACAGATGACACTGTGTCACTGTGGCACTATGATTCCCAAAACAATATTGGATGCAAAAATAATATCCTATCTCTGTAGGCCTTCATGTACACGTTACTGCATACGTCAAATGCTCAATGGATCGATAACATGCAAAACTGTCATGATTTTCAATCAATACGGCAGTGAATGTGAATGTGCTTTCATTTGGGCCGAAGTTGTGGTCATCGATCATCAAGCGGTGTGATTCGGGCAAGCGTAAAAGATGGTGATGTTGAGTGCAATCTAGGGATTTGCGCAATCTGCAGATTGCGCTGCACAATCTGCTGATTTCCAGCATGTAGATTGCGCGCTCAATCTCGAGATTGTCCCTGACTGCACGCAGCGACTACCAATAGTACATACACTGCATTTCACTCATTTGTTGTGTGCAAATAAATTAGATTTTTAACTTAACCCGTCCTCGCCTCCTGGACCCACACAATACTCCACATTATGTTACGACAGCGTATTGGATCCACTGTTGGATTTTCAACTAAAGAAAGGTCACTATATGACAGAATCTGATTCTTGTGACGGTTATTGGGAAGACCATAACGTTATTTCAGAGGATTTTGGAGTTTCAAGTGACACCTCAAACTTATTGATGATTGTGAATCCAGCCTGGAATTACAGAAGTGGATGTTGATTGAGTAACCTGCGGTCGGATCGGGCCGGCCAACGGCGCGGTGGTTGTCCGTGGAGCAAGCTGAGCCTTACGCGGTTCAGCCCCGGCCACGATGATGAAGCGACGCCTCCCGGTGAAAACGTGGATCGTCTCCTAAACACTGACTGGTAATTGTTTATTCTGAACATTTTGATAAATCTGTTATGATCCATGGACCATATACAAAATAATAATGCATGGGGGATGTAAGCACTTTGCTAGTTTATTGGTTTGTTGGTTTGAAACTTGAAAGCTTGATTTACATGAAATCTGTTGCTCATATTTCCATATTTTTAATTTAATTGGTCTTGCTTTTTTTTCGAACAAACTCCACAAATTGATCAAAAACAATAATTTGTAGTAATCATCTGGGGTAGAATGTCGTATCCGACCGCCACTTTTTCTCATTCAATATAACCAATAAAGTAATCTTCACTACCTAGTAAGGTGGAGAACATATGATGATGATGGACATGTACCTCAAATTATTCCAGGATATTTATTTCATGAAAAATCAGGCATTTTTTGGTATACGATGACTTCCTCAGTCATGTTGGTCTGATCTTTTCAACCCGTTATTGACCATGCAACACGGTCATTGTACATGCACAGTGGCAACTATAATAGGATCCTTCAATTTTCTGAAGGGGAAGATTTTTTTAGAAGGGAAATCAAGTCCGAAAACCATCATAAAAGTGGATTTTAAAGATAGTTTTCGCTTTCTGTACCCCAAAAATCGATGAAATAATTTTTTAACTGGTTAGTAGTTACAAACAAATTCCAAAAACCCTTAAAAAGTGGCGGTCGGATGTGACATTCTTTCCATAATCTGTTGTATTTGAAAAATATACAACAGGAATTATTAAAACTGTTAAATGTCATTTCTTCAAATGTTTACATAGTACATATTTATTTTTGTTAGTGGGGTTGTATTGTTACTTTGTAATAAAATTTTTGAAAATGATTAAAAACAATTTATTCGAATGCTGTGCAAAAAGATATTTGAAATGCATTGCCTATTTATCTATTCTACACCCGTTTTTTCATTGCAATTTATTATTAAATATTATAAAATGATGACTTACTCTAACCTTGGTATCTTTTTCATGATTTTATTTTATTTTGTCAGGTGCTCCTGTGGGAAGTGCATCATCATGGATGATGTGCTGACTGCTGTGGAAAGATCCCTCAACTCATGAATAAGCTTGATGAAACTGGGTATGGGGTGAATCGTGAAAATCATCAAATGTATCACCGACCATCCCTTACCTCAATGCAGGGACCTTACAGATATAGCATACCGTGGGTATGTCCAACATTATGGGTCTCAAGCAGTTGAAAGAGACATAGCTATAGACAGGTATGTTCCTTCCAATTGATTTTTATGTTTACTTATTATCAAATAACCCTGTCAAGAAATAATACAGCAGGCAGTTCTTCAGATATCATAATTTTTATGTTGTGTTTTCATATCTCTTCTAATGTTTCAGCTCGTATTGAAACCAGTACTATAAGTGTCATGCAATTAAAATACAACCCCCATGGGAATTTAGGGGCTCCTTTGCACATTATTTGTAGTTGTGGATTTTCAAAATTTAATTATATGTTGTACAAACTACATATTAATACATATAATACATGTTTTAATTGTATTTTATCTTCATCAAATGTTCTTACAGATAACTTCATGTAGCCTATAGACAAGTAGTGCACTGGATGCTATTAGGATGTCATAATCATATACCACTTCCATCATGTGTAATGGACAAGATAAGACAGACATTGCCAGATGCAGATGGCATATACCAAGGATTTCACTACCCTCCCTTGGAAGAGATGAAAACTAAGTAAATAACCAAAAATACATCAATCCAGATGGTGTGCTATTTACATGTACATCATCTCATTTATTGAATGTCATTTGGAAAAAGTATACGTACAATCTATAAATTTTAAATTCTAAAATTGTAATTATCCATTCATGGCAAAATAGCAAGGACGTAAAATTATTCACTCTACTGTGACATGTACATTTTATGTTTCAAGTTGGACCAAGTTTTTTTGTAATAAGTAACTTCCTATTTCTCAAAATGCAAGCACATGTAGATATGTTTACTGTGTCTTAGGAGATTTTAACATGGAGTTTACAATGTAACATTTCAGAAGCGTTTTGTAAGTATCAGATGTCTTTTATATTCAAATTAGTTTCCAAGGCTTTCTCGTTTTCTCGCTTGTGGTTACATGAGTTAGCCATCTTATGTCTTATTCCCTGAATACAAGAGGTTGTGTACCTGTACATGTTCATTATAGTAAGCTGCCTAATTGTGTCTTTTTACTGTTTAACAAAAACATTGCTAGTCTTCTTAAAGAAGAAAGAGAAATACACATACCTTAAAATGGCACATTTTACAAAATAATATTGAGAGGAATGGTTCTTTCATTTAATAAGTCCAATAATGAATTGACTGTGATTCCTGTCATAAGTTTATTTGCTCACTTAATAAATTTAGTATTTCATTTCATTTAAAATCAAATTGGTCTGAAAAAGTTAAAGGGGCAATATCATCACACGATCAACATGACATGGAATATTGGTTAACTCGGTGACTGAAATTAATACCCCACATGATAAGGTCATATTACCATTGCTGCTGCATAAATGAGCCAGTAATTTTCAGACACTGTGCTCATCTTAAAGCAGGACACCGATTCCATACCCTGTTGAAAGTCTACTCTGATCTTGATGACATTGTCCCTTTAATCACAGCTTTGCTATACAGCAACCCCAAACCCCTTTACATGTACAACCTGGGAGTATCCATGAGTATCCATGTGCTTCAGTAATTGTTCTCCAACTAAAAGATAAGATGTTTAATATCCAAACAAAATTACAACATCCTATAATTTGAATGTACATGTACAACTTATTTGGTATAAAGCTGATGTTGGTATCAATCTTCACTAGAAATTGTGTAAGATGATGCCTTTAACAAAAGTGAAATTCTGAAAACCTTTTAAGTATTTTCAAATAAAGACATAAGGTATTAAATGCTACTCTTTTAGATTGCTTGCTTAATTTATTTATTGATTCAAGAAAAGTTATCATATGCATAGAAGTTTCACCAACATTAATGTTGTATCAATTACCTTAAAATAAATACATATACACTGTACATGTCTTTGCATATGTTTAAAAACACAGCCCCCTCCCGTGTCCCTTTAAAAACAACATTCATTATGTATGCAGACTAAATCCGATCAAAATATATTTGAGTGTTTGTTGTACACATTTTGATTAGCCATATGTCAATTCAAGCTACATATACATGTAATTATTAATCTGTGTTTTCAAAGTGTTAAAATAAACCGAAACTATGAACTGGATACATTTTGTTTGCTGTTAATTCAGTCTTTCTCTAGTCTTTGTTTCTTCTGTGGTGGCTGCTTAGTTTTGATGTCAGTGGATCTAGGTTTCTGGTGAGCTGTGTGTATAGTGTCTTTGAAAATCTCTACTGCCTTCCTCTATGGCCTGCTCCATGATGCGCATCTTGTAGTCTAAGGCGATGAAAAATATAAATACCATTGTTTATAGAGTAATTATTCAAACATACGATTACACAAGTAACTGCAAAACCAGTCATCCACTATAACAAAATGTTATGATTATTTGTACCTCTATGATTGTACCAAAAGCTTTAGACAAGTTTACGAATCCACACAAAACAGAAATGAGTCTATAGTTACCAAATTCACAAGGATTACCATTTGTATCGATTGGTGAAAATTTAAGTTCATTAGGAAAGATACATGTGGTTAAAGTTAAGTTGAAAAAATAACAACGGATCACATTATATGCAAAATGACTGATTTAATCACCCTTGGACTGATGTTGTCTAGACATGCAGCACTGTTTTTTAATCAGAATTTCACAGACTTCAAAAGCAGTGCGTTAATATTGGGATGGCCAAGATACTTTTTGCATATCTGATTGTTTTTTTTAATCAAGGTTGGCCCAATCTGTGTGAAATAATTGTTGAATGCATTGGTTATTTCAGCAGGATTTTTAAGCATTAGTCCGTTGGAGTTAAAATCACATTGGGTGTTGCGTGCCTGGGAGTTTTTCTTAAGGATATAATTTATAATGTTCCAGGCTTTTTGATATTGGATTTAGCACCAGAAAACTTCTCTGCATAATAGTACCCGACTTTGACAGACCATTAAGGTTGTTACAGAATTTCTTGTACTTCATTTTGTTGGTATTCTTTGGTTTTGATCAGGAAGTGTTTGTGTTTGATGGATTATATGGTACCATTAAGACTGATATTTTAAACTGGGAAATCATAAAGGTGATTTCAAATTTCACCCACAGTAAATACAAATCACACGTCCAAAACTTTCGTACGCCATCTGTCGCTGTAGGACAGAATACTTTCAGGGACTACTTTCGTAAAATTCCCCCAAAGAATTGATAATTAACAAAGAACATGCCACACTTGCCTCTCATGGACTCTGATCCAGTTATGAACTTTGTGCGCAAGCCAATTTTAAGGTGGTAAACGTGTTCACTCTGGCGTGAAATGCTGACGATAATCATGATGCAAATAAAAGCAGGAGACCATCTTCAGCCAATGTGTATAGAGAGATTTTCTGAATAAAATACAATTTGTATTTTTGAGAACTTTTTCTGACTACATACTTTTTTTGATACACCCTGTATTGTCACACGAAGGGTAAGTTATTAGACTCAATGAACAGGTTGAGGCGAAAGAAGTGAAATAATTGGAGACCTAGGCCTATCAGGTGACATTCTTTAATAAATTCGTTCAATAATTAGACCTTATAATTTGGATTTATGTGTGAATTTGTAAATATTAATCAGAACGGAACATAAGTGGAAGGAGTTGATAATTTAAAAAAATTAATCGGAATTTAAGGTGCATTATTTATCGTGGTTTGAATACTTTTAGTAACCAGGTTGTTTTAGTTCTGACAATTTTGTATAGGCCTAAGGAAATGGACTGATTTGAAGTCTCAGTAATTTTGTATCTTAAAATAGACGGACTTAAAAACTTTATAACTTCACAGAAATATATAGCAATGACTATATACTTAGCTTGTATAAGGACAGCTGTGCGAGGATTAGAGTTAAGACCCTTGGCAAATTTCAAACATTGCTCCTCCCTCCTCATGGCCAAAGAGTCAAGACTACACACATTATTAATGCATCTTGATATGACATAAAATGATAACCCAGTATAATTTTGAATGCTCGTTTTTGTACTGATTCAATTTCTTGAGTTTGCTTAACAGTGATACTTGAATGCCAAACAACATTGGCATATTCGAGCACAGGTCTAATGTAACCACAATAAACAACAATCAATTCATCCACAGTAAAACCAAATCTTTTCAAAGTCCTAAGCATGTACAGTTTCATATTAGCCTTCTTGAGCATATTATTAATTTGGGCATTCCATTTAAGATCATTTTGTATCCAAATTCCAAAAATTTTAGCCACTTTAGCAAATTGCAAGCTCTCTTGACCAATTATCAAGTTTTGTAAATCAACCCTTCTCTATGCACTCATTCATAAACCCATGGCAGAATCACAATAACTTAAGGAATCCCTGGTAAATGCTTACCCATTCATAGGCTAAAAAAGTGAATAAATTTAGGAAAAAATTTACTTCTGACAGTAATTAATGAGTTTGTATTTTCACAAATCAGTTGTTTAATGTATAATATATTGAATATATCAGATAGCTGCAGATAAACATACAGCAGTTCATTGCAACATGATCATTTGATGGTTACAAAAGTTTAACTGTTAGTTTTCATGCCATGAATAGATGTAGTGTCACTGAATGGGATTGCACCATCATTATTTACTACTAATATCAATCAAGTAGTGAACAGCCACAAATTATTGTTTGTAATTTAATTGAAACTGATGTCGAAACAACAAAATTAGAAGAAGTACGAAGCCGATCAAAATACTTGTATGTATGATGATTATTTTCTATTTAACACACCTTTATAATGATGAACTAGCAAAAACTCAGAGATCAGTTGTTTAATTTAGTGTTATCTTACATCCAAAGAGGTAATCATACTCGTAGGAGTACGTAGGCCTATTTATTAAATATGGAAATTGGGATCTTTTGTTTTCATAAATAAAATAAATTCGTCACACTATGTCAATTTTGTCAGTGATGGGCAGCGTATACCAAAAACGGTTTTAAGAATGTTGATAAACCTCTTGTATTGTCTATCGATTTGTTTTTCGTCTATATGTTGAACTGCTGGCAGAATAATTATATGAAAGCATTTGACCGATTTAAGGAAGATCTAAGAACAATTGCGAAAATAACCAAATGGAAGGGTTTAAATAAGATATTATAACCCTACTTTGTTTTCCATCTTAGATGGCTGAACAACAACACAATCAGTGAAATTGAACCCGGAACATTTGATGATCTACACAGTCTCTATTACTTGTAAGTATTGTAAGCATTCCACCGAACTGTTTTTATATTGATACACTTAAGTATTGTCCATCGAGATTCATTTGTTATTTACAAATTGTTATTATAAAAATATGTAAACCTCAGGAAGGATAATTGTTGTTGTGTGTTTCAATACAATTTTGGAACTCTAGATCGTATTCCCATCTTAGATGTCTGGAATACAAAACATTAGATGGTCATGTACCTAACTTGTCGTGAATTTCAATTAATCAATAATCAATTTAAAATTTATTTTAAATTAATGTATGCCCGACGACGAAAAAAAATTATAGGGAGTAAGAAGTTCGTGTTTTCTGCTGACCGAAATATTTGTATGCATTTTTTGCTCAGGCAGGAAAATTGTTCAAATTGTTTGATACCATGACAACAGTATTGTTAAAACAAAGATCAGTAAAGTCCGTTAAATGGTTATTTTCACCAATGTTCTTAGATTTTACCTAAGAGCATACTTGAAGAAATATTAATGATTGGTTAAAAACTGTGAAAAAAAACTCGGCCTGCAGCTCAATAGGCCTATATAGAAGAATTTCCCGAAGTAGGGTTAAAACATCGTGTTAAATAATTAAATAATTAAATGGCCAGTGCACTCTAATGATGACTTATGTTATCATAACTGCCGTCACAAGCATGTGATGACATGTGACGGGGCTAGACTACCCGAAAAATTTAACTAAACCACCGAAAATTTACTACATAATCTGCTTAATTTTAATTGTATTGGAACCATGGAGGATAATTCAAACCGCAAAAGATCTTCAAGTAGCTGAAGGAAACAGAGCACAAGAAAGGACTCACCCACACCACCTTCGCAAAGTCTCAGCAACAACGTTCAAGATGACCACCAGTGTTCCTGTGTCGCAGTGCTGAATACCATCAATGTAAAGCTGTACATCATCTTCTCATCCACCGGCAACATCGAGTCCAGAATTGGTTCTCTTGAAGTCAAGTATCTTCACATCATATTAAAGACATCCAAGACCTGAAAGACTCTGCATCTTTCACCGAGAAGCAGATTCAAACATCAACCAAAAACCTCGACAAAAAAGATAAAATTCAACCTGAAAGACATCAGACATCTGTAAGACAAAATCGATGACATTCACAACAGGAGCCGATGAAACAATGTTATATTCACGGTGTACCGGAGGGATCCGAAGGCAGCCAAATCTGTGAAGAAGTCCAGACTGGATTCTTTACTCACCACATGAAACTAGATAGAAGACGCTGAGAGTATCGAAATAGAACGCGCCCACCGCAGTCCAGGACGACAGAAACCATCATCGAGCCCGGCCACTGGCGGTGCAGACCTCACCAGCCGCTCCCGTCCGCGACCCATAACACTGCAGACTTCTACGCTCTGGCAATCGAAACTTCATCTTAAAAAATGCATCAAAGCATCTTAGAAACAACCAGTACAAGGGCTCCAAAGTAATAATCGTCGCAGTTTTCACGAAGTGACGGATTCGAAAAAACTATTTTTTAAAAAATGATTTCAGTCAATATTTGGACTTCAAATAATGTCATCTTTCATTTCACCAAGTTTTAATTCTCAAAAATCTCTTTTTATAATTAAAATAATATTTTTTTTTTAAATATAAAATTGAAGTCAACTGTGGTTTTAAGTTTTCACGAAGTGACCGATTGCAGCCTTGTGCATGTATTACTGCGTGTATCTTATGCGAACGGCATGTTTTTAAGTTTCCAAAAGTGATACAAACGGTCACGCCACACGTGGGTTCTACGAAGTTGACGCGTGTCCCTATGTATATGTACTAATGCACGGGAAACGTCACTTCTTGACAACAGCATGTGCAGTTTTCTCGAAGTGACGGTTTGGTTTATAAGTATGTTACTTGTTTACAGTTATTCTCCTCTACAAAACGCATACAGTTACGCGTCATTCAAGATTTCAGCTTTCTATCAAAGTAAACATTAATACTATTTGAGATTAAAATGACATCTAAACCGCGATTTTAAAACTTTACCAACTTCGCGATTTTACCACTACGTGGACGAATGCGTCACTTCGGTAAAACTAACAATGTCACTCCGAAGACACGAGATCAACGCAAGCAACTCCGGGAATATCATGTCAAAGGCATTCAGCGTGATGAGAGAGTACACTTCGCCTACATCCCTTGGTCGGTGCCGTCGATGATCCGATACGAACTACAACAGCGGTCCAGATCATTCAAACTTGGAAACGTGCAAACCGTCGTAAGCTTTACATCACAACTCTAGTCTACCGAAACAATAATGGATCTAAATGTTGATATTCCTTTAGTATGTGAATATTACCATCAAGATAAGTTTTGTAATTCATTTCCAGCTAAGACAAAATATCAAATGTCTTTATGTTTATGCTCGAAGTCTAAAAAAGAATATCTCTGCATGATATTTGAAATTATGTTGAAATTTTGGGAAGTATAAATTTTCTGCCATTTCTGCCATATTACCTGCCTATAACATGGTAGGTACCTGCAAACAAGGATTGTGGGGTTGCTCTCTACATTCATATCTGTCATCACTACAACATTAACAAGAAGTGAGATACATGTTAGAGAATGAAATAATTTCTACGGCTAATCAAAGCCCATGGAGTTCACCAGTTTTATTAGTTCCAAAAGATGATGGATCGCAACGTTTTTGCATCGATTATCATTGGCGGATCCAGGGGTAAGGGCTGTAGCCCCCTAAAATCGTTTTAAAAAAAATTAAAAAAATAAAAATAAAGAGAGAGAGAGAGAGAGAGAGAGAGAGAGAGAGAGAGAGAGAGAGAGAGGGGGGAGGGGAGGGGAGAACGCACCCCATTCCCTACCTACTTAGTACTGTACTAACCGTTGCGCATAGGAAGTGGTGGCACCCTTTGTAGTACTGAAAAAAAATATATTCTCAGCCCCCCCCCCCTAAAAAATGTTCTGGATCCGCCCATGATTATAGAAAAGTGAATTCTGTTACAAAAACTGATTCATATCCCATTCCACGGTTGGATGACTGCATTGATCGAATAGGGCATGCCAAATATGTAAGCAAGTATGACCTTTTGAAAGGATATTGGCAAGTGCCATTGACAGAAAGAGCTAAGGAAATTTCTGCTTTTGCAACTCCAGATGGTCTGTACGCATGTAATGTTATGCCGTTTGGCATGAAAAATGCTCCTGGTACGTTCACAAGAATGATGAATCAAATTACCCCAGAAATAGATGGTTGTGGAGCTTATAATGATGTTATCATTTTATTCAAATACATGTACCGATCATGTTCCAAGAACAAAAGCACTGTTTGAGAAATTGTCTGACGCTAATTTAACTTGTTAACCCATGCATGGAGTAATAAACAGTGTCCACTGACCCAAGCACTGACCTTGCAATCACTACAACAAACATAGATGTACATGTACATGTACCATGGAAAGGCAAGTATGCCTAATAACCTCAATCCTCCAAAATCCTTCACATTAGCAAAGAGGATTTTGGAGGGTTTGGGAATGTTGTGGTTAATGTATGAATGGTATTTAAGGCATGATTAATTTTGGATGAGCCAAATCAAATTCTTTATCTGGCATACAAATGATGTACTTGCAAGAGGGTCCTCATCAGTGTGTATTCCTGATGTAGATGCTGCTGCAACCAGTGGCGGACCGTCAGGGGGGGCTGGGGGGGGGCAGCCGTCCCCCGGCCCGGAGGGGGGGGGGGGCCGGACCCCTCCCCAAAGAAAAAAAAGATTTTTTTTTAATTTTCTTTTTTTAACATTCTGGTGGAGGGGGGTGGGGGTGGGGGTGGGGGTGGTTGGGGGACCGGGCCCGAGCTGGAACTTACACAAATCAACCGGGCCCTTTCTTTATTTTGAGCTCCCCTGAAAACATGAAGTGTAATCATGACGGGTCTCTCGGAAATCACGTGTGGTTAGGGAATGATGCCGGGGGGGGGGGGCCCGACCGTGCGCTCTGCCCCCCGGCCCAGCGGTAACTTGTTCCGCTACTGGCTGCAACCTAACATGAAGAAATCAAGGATAGATGACACATTATTAAGTAAAAGAATGCCTTCAATGAGGATTTCAGACTAACGGGCGGCATTAACTGTTATTCATAAATGCCCAAGACAGTTGAGACAATCTAATTGGACAAAACGTAATCACTTGGGGTGTATTAATGGATGATAAAGACATGGCTAGCTGTTTCCCAGCTGTTTTGTGCAAAGCCAACGTGGATTTAAAGCAATCAGAATGACGAAGATTGTTTTGAGTTTATTCAACAAAAATTGCACATGTTTTACATTTTGGAAACGAAATTGATGCGAGCATAAAGGCGAAGTCCTTATTGCCCGTGACCACACCCATAACTGGTCATTAACCCTCCTACTGTTTGACCATTTGAAACCATTCATAATGTCCACTTTCAAAAATGCCCATTGGTTTTGTACACAATCTGATTGGACAAACGTAATCATTTAGGGGTGTATTAACGGATGGTAAAGACATGGCTTATCAAAATCAGAGCAGCGCGTATGTGCCAGCTGTTCGCTGGCTGTTTTGTGTGACACCAACGCAGATTTGAACTAATCAGAGTGATGAAGACTGTTTTGCATCACACGCCTGACTCATGTACATGTACTTTGAAAGTGTTTCGTGTGTCCTAGTCAAAATGTGAATTTGGCCATTTTTTTACATTTGGAAAATGAAATCGATACATGCATAAAGGCGAGGTCCTTATTGCTCGTGACCACACGCATAACTGGTCATTAACCTGTGGTAAAGACCAAGCAACAAACTGTTATTCCCTTATTAAATGAGCTTACATGGTAAGAAACAAACACAGCCTCTGAGGTCTTAAATCACATTAATGCTGGGTTTACACTGGGGCCACAATGGCCACGATCTGCACGATTCAAAAAAAGCGTGGAGCTCCACGATTTATTGTTTATGCTGGGTTTACACTGGGGCCACGATGGCCACGATCTGCACGATTAAAAAAAAGCGTGGAGCTCCACGATTTATTGTTTACTTTTTCTTTTTCTACGCTTTAATACGCTTTCCTACTCTCTGAATACGTTTTGTTACGATCTGTAACGTTTTGTTACGAAGCCAACACGATTCTGGTCAAGGTCTGCCACGATTTTCATCACGTTCCCTCAAGTTCTCTTACGATCACCACGATATGCTCTCACGTTCTGTCACGTTCTGTTAGGTTCTGTTTAGATCTCTCACGTTCATCAAGTTCTGTTAAGATCTCCTACGATTTATGACCACGATTTGAGCAAGATTGCCACGCTTGGAGCACGATTGGGGTATAAAAAGGAGGCAGGGGGTCACCCTCTCATTCTCTCCAGAGATACCAATGAGGAACCATGCATCCAAGAGATGATGAAGATGCTGAATTGGCAATTCTTCTTTTGGCTGGCATCTTTGATGATCAAACTTCTGTTCTACAAGTCAAATCCAAAAACTATAGCTGGTCAAACCTGAGATGTTTTCGTGTAGAGTGTTGAAAACGCAATGAATCTTGGAGAGCGCTGGAGCCCTTCCATACACATCGTGGGAATCGCGCGGGAACTTATCAGAGCGTGACAGAGCGTGGAGCCAATCGATGATCGTAGCAGAACGTGTCAGAGCGTGATGAAATTACTCATGCTACTCAATGTATCTTGACGAATCGTAGTAGAGCGTGATAGAGCGTGATAGAAACGTGGTGGGATCGTAGTGAAACTTGAAGGAATCGTGTTTCCAAATTCACCAAGATCCCCTACGATGGCGCATCAAGGTCTGTTACGCTCTGTTAAGGTCTGTTAAGCTCTACTACGCTCTACTACGATTCCCACGTTCTATCACGCCCTCTCAAGGTTTGGCGTCAAATCGTGATAATCGTGACAAAATTTTTGACATTCAAAAATTTTGTCACGATCATCACGATTCCACCAAGTTCCCTCAAGATCACCACGATTCGATCCCACGACCCCCCACGCTCATCACGATTCTCTCAAATCGTGGCGATCGTGGACATCGTGGCCTAGTGTAAACCCAGCATTACTTTTTCTTTTTCTACGCTTTCATACGCTTTCCTACTCTCTGAGTACGTTTTGTTACGATCTGTAACGTTTTGTTACGAAGCCAACACGATTCTGGTCAAGGTCTGCCACGATTTTCATCACGTTCCCTCAAGTTCTCTTACGATCACCACGATATGCTCTCACGTTCTGTCACGTTCTGTTAGGTTCTGTTTAGATCTCTCACGTTCATCAAGTTCTGTTAAGATCTCCTACGACTTATGACCACGATTTGAGCAAGATTGCCACGCTTGGAGCACGATTGGGGTATAAAAAGGAGGCAGGGGGTCACCCTCTCATTCTCTCCAGAGATACCAATGAGGAACCATGCATCCAAGAGATGAAGAAGATGCTGAATTGGCAATTCTGGTTTATGCATATGTAGTCGCTCGAAAAAAAAAGAGGCAGCAGCAGCAGCAAGAAGAGACAGAACAGGGCAGGGTAGAAGAGAGAGGAAGGAGAAGAAGAGGGAGAAGGCCTAGGAGGTGGTGGGTGAGACCATGGTTAGTGCAGACAGAAGGCACCAGTTGGGGCACTATTCTCAACTTCTCAACAGAGAACTCAGGTGTGAAGATGTTAGCACCTACGCCAACTATGTAAGGATGCCTCCAGATCTATTTGATGAGATCCTGAAAGAATAACACCAAGCATAGAGAAGCAAATTAACAGACTTCGAGAACCCCTATCACCTGGATTGAGGCTGGCCCTCACCCTAAGACATCTGGCCACTGGTGATAAATACCCTTCACTATCCTATGCCTTCAGATGTAGTCGCTCCTCCATATGCCACATTGTTCCAGAAGTTTGTAAGGCCATTGTCGAAGCATATAAAGATGAAGTTGTCTCCTGTCCTATCACCTGTGGAGAATGGAAAGCCATAGCAGACCAATTCGAGAAGCAATGGAATGTGCCACATGCAATAGGGGCTCTGGATGGAAAGCATGTAGCTATCCAAAAGCCAGCACACTCAGGCAGCTTGTACCATAACTACAAGGGATTCTTCTCCATCCCACTCCTGGCATTGGTGGATACTGACTACAAGTTCATCTGGATTGAATTGGGTGGCATGGGTCATATGTCAGATGCACAGATTTTCAATGACTCAGAGCTGTCTGAATGCCTACAGGAGGGTACCATAGCGATTCCACCACCATGCCCTTTGACCAATGGTGACCCAGATCAAAACATGCCTTCCTTCTTCTTTTGGCTGGCATCTTTGATGATCAAACTTCTGTTCTACAAGTCAAATCCAAAAACTATAGCTGGTCAAAGCTGAGATGTTTTCGTGTAGAGTGTTGAAAACGCAATGAATCTTGGAGAGCGCTGGAACTTATCAGAGCGTGACAGAGCGTGGGAGCCAATCGGGATGATCGTAGCAGAACGTGTCAGAGCGTGATGAAATTACTCATGCTACTCAAAGTATCTTGACGAATCGTAGTAGAGCGTGATAGAGCGTGATAGAAACGTGGTGGGATCGTAGTGAAACTTGAAGGAATCGTGTTTCCAAATTCACCAAGATCCCCTACGATGGCGCATCAAGGTCTGTTACGCTCTGTTAAGGTTTGTTAAGCTCTACTACGCTCTACTACGATTCCCACGTTCTATCACGCTCTCTCAAGGTTTGGCGTCAAATCGTGATAATCGTGACAAAATTTTTGACAGTCAAAAATGTTGTCACGATCATCACGATCATCACGATTCCACCAAGTTCCCTCAAGATCATCACGATTCGATCCCACGACCCCCCACGCTCATCACGATTCTCTCAAATCGTGGCGATCGTGGACATCGTGGCCTAGTGTAAACCCAGCATAAGGTTGACATATGTGAATGTGGATAAGCATATACTTTTTACACAGCTATACTTGCATCAATCTGTATCTGCAAGAACGAATACCAAACAAATTATTTGAAGACCTTTCTGGAGTTCCTTGGGGAAAAATGTATGGTAGCATTCATGCTAAACTTGAAAGGCTGCACTGCACACATCATTCAGCATGCAGTAATTTCCCTTAATACCAAACTAGACTGCAGTCGCTGCGCTTTTAAACTTACCGAGTACTTCATACGTTTTGCTGATTCAGTTCTTTGGACCAAAACAAACAAAACTAGACGGAAGTGTTTGTTATATTACAAACACATAGGTGTTCGGGTTTTGTCAGGGCAGTGATGATGACGTCAGAATGCTTTTAAAGAAACTTTGCATTATTATTATTTTTTAATATTAAAGAGTACCCTGTAAAATATGATGTGGTTACCAACGATGATTTGTTTGAAGTTCATTTCAATGATTTGAACTTAATCACATTAGGCCCTACACCAAATTCAAACTTCATTCCAAATGCAATGGTATTATAAAAGAATGATAATGATCGAATAAAACTTCTCTTCAGACTACACCTAGAAGGTCCTCAACAAGGTTACAAGGGAATCTCAAGATCAACAGATGTTAATTACCCTGAAATATTATCATGCAGATCAATCTTTCTATGTGCACTCATTCATAAACCATGCATGACACAAACACAAGTACTTACCTATTCATAGGCTAAAGAAGTGAATAAATTTACATTACAACAACAAGAAAACTATGGCTTTGCTTACTGGGTGTGCTGCTGATTGAATATTTATAAAGACAAATGGAAAACAGGGAAATCTAATAATGGAGAACCGCTACATTTTTAAAGGGGGAATTCATATTTGGCTATTGAACAATATGATTCAGTATTTTCAGTCGTAAATGTATATTTAGGATTTAAGAAATGTCTTGCAATTAATTGTTGTATTTAATGAAGAGAGTTTGATAATTGAAAATTTATTTTCAAAAAATAATCAATAAATTGTCCCACACTATAACACTCGTCAATGGAGGTATGCCACCAAACCATTTTTAAAGTCGATGCACTTAAAGATATATCGCCCGTCTTTGGCTAAGACGACCCACAAAATAGAATTTATGAAGCGAACGAATTTTGAAAGATAATATCGTTGTTAAACGAAACCATTTGTTTAAATTCGGATATCGGAAACTATGATTCAAACGCGCTTGATATTGATTTCAAACGAACGTACGACGGTCATTGCATCACTGGCCAAAACGAAAAAATACAAGATAAACAAAATTATTCCACCTTATTTTAACCACATGAAAATGCATATAAATCTGTTCAAATAATGGAAACATTGGCGGTAACACGCGGAGAGGGGGAAGGAATGGGGAATTTGCAAAAGAGAATATGCAAAAGAGAATAATATGCGCGAGCTTTTCTTCTCGGACTAGTCAATATTATCTATAGACTTGATCCCAATTACCTGAACTCCATTCGTGTAAAACCAAATGTATTGGTTTATAAGAGTACCTTATTTTTCATGTTTTGGTGTAAAATTTTAGCTCCCCCAACCCACCCCCCCCCCTCCTAGCCGCCACTGAACTGAAATTATCGGAGTTTGCATTCTTACTCAAAGCAGACGACTGGGAATAATTGTATTCAGTAGTACCAATTTTCTTGTTATTCAAACAAGATTTCGTTCGTTTAATTCATTCTTTGTAAATCAGAGAATATTTCTAAGGCTAATAGGTATTGAGGATTGTGTGTTCTTATTCAAAGCAGATTTCGTTGGGTAATATTAATTATTATTCGGGAGTACCAAGTTTATTGTTAACCAAACAAGATTTCATTCGTTTCAATCATGACGTAGCATGCCATCTTGTTATTCATAAAAGATTTTGGTTGATTTTTATTAAGGGACATGCATTCCCAACTTTTAAAAGTGAGGGTACGGGGGCGGTATATGAATAATTGTCCCCACTATTAATGGCCCCTAACATATTGTTTGGGTAACTATTAATGACCCATAAATATAGAGCATTTTGTGCAATGATATATTTTATTTTTTATTAATCTATGTAAATGTGATTGCTAAGTTTCCTTTCCTTATCCTCTTGCATTATGCCCTTCGCGGGTGCTGCCAATATTCTACATTAAGTCTCCCTCGGTTGTTAGCTGTGATTGTTGGGGGAGGGGACTTTTCATTTGGGTAGTGGGAGTGTCTTCGCACTTGGGGCCTCTTTTGGGTTTTGCTTGGAATCCAGTTGTCGGCACCCGTGGTGGGGACTTATATAGGCTGCTCTTTTTGTGTAATGTGTTCTCTTTTTTAAATTTTCCCTTTTTTTAC
>CM055823.1:15955518-15990518 GCA_029582265.1 Zoroaster sp. YZ-2022
TTCAAAAAAACCTTTTTAATGAAACTTTCACAGGATAGTTTTATCATTTATTTCTTGAAAACTAAAAGGTTGAAAATGACCGTACTTTAACAAAAGGGAAGGAGCAGCCACTGGTTATGTTTGAAAAACTACTTCTATGAGGATGCTTACTCTCTTTAAATCAAGCCTACCTTAAGAAACCAACCTGTGAAAGGTGAAAATGCATTCAGAGTTTGTGTGTTTATTCTATGGAATTTACGAACTAAGAGTACTTCTCAGTAAGAATTGTGAATTTATAAGAAAACGGCCCGGGTAGAATGATCGTGTCCGACCGCCACTTTTTCTCATTCAATATAACCAATAATGTAATCTTACCTACCCAATAAGGTGGAGAACATATGGATGATGATGGATATATACTTCAAATTATTCCAGGATATTTATTTCATGAAAAATCAGGCATTTTTGGTATACGATGACTTCCTCAGTCATGTCAGTCTGATCTTGTCAACTCCCTATTAAGTATTAGTGACCAACATGGCCATTATACATTCGCAGTGGCAACTATAATAGGATCCTTCTATTTACTGAAGGGGAGGATTTTTTTTTAAAGGGAAATAATGTCCGAAAACCATCATAAAAGTGGATTTTAAAGATAGCTTTCGCTTTCTGTACCCCCAAAAATCGAAAGAATAATTTTTGAACTTGTTAAAATGGTTGCACAAAATTTCCCCAAAACCCTTAAAAAGTGGCGGTTGGATACGACATTCTTTCCAAGGGTCCTATATCGATGCAGCGTTTTTGCCCTCAACTTCAAATACATGGACACAGATTGTACAAAGAGGACCCAGTAACGGCAGTAACCGTATAAAACATACCTCCTTCTTCGGCCATGTCTTGATGAAGTCACAGAGTGAAGGATCCTTGCATGGGCAGGGATTGTCACTGCGTTCTGATGAACATCTCGTCTCCGTGAAAAAGGTAGAGACGACCAAAAACATCAAAACAATCATGCGACTGTACATGAACAAACCTCCATTGGAAGCCATTTTTATATTGGGTTTACGACAGTTATTGTGTGGAGTATAGGATCGCTGGTTAAGTATAATGCAGGACTGCTATTGTCAATGCTATGCATGACTGATTTCAGTCATAAACCGAAGGCCAGACACCAGTATGGCACACTAGTTTTGTTGTCCAATCTTCATTAAAACTAAGAGGAGCTCTGAGCAAATATTATTTACCATTCCCAATTTTAGAGAGGTAATCTAATTTCCCGTGCAGACGGCCTTGAAGTTCCCTCGCAAACACAGACATAATATTAGGCCTGGGCGAATAGTTCAATTATTCGAATATTCGCGAATAGTTGTTGCTAATCGTACTCATGGATTTTGAACTATTCGATTAATCGGGCTGGCACTAATACCTGCAACTATTCGCGAATAATGACCATTCACGATTAATTGTGAGTATTTGCGGTCGTGAGCATTTGCGGTCTGTGCATTTGCGGTCGTGAACTGTTTGCTAACTATTCGTGACTACTATTCGCGACTACTATTCTCAAGTAACACTGCTAATTACACTGTTTTGTCTAGGCACTGCTGGTAGTGGTACGCTTTGTAGTATTCGTGAATAGTACTCGAGGGTAATGCCTTGGAGGAAGCCGACATGGCTGGCTGGCTGTGACTGCAGCTACTGTTACCTTCTGAAGGCTGATAACATCAAACGCATGCCTTTGTTCAGTTCGTTGGTTGGCTGATGTTTCACACTTGAGAGTAAATGTAGTACTAGTACGTTGTATTGTGTATGAAGAAGAATAAATCACTTTGCCTTGGCCAAGATGTTTAGAAGAAATACCTATCTGCTGTTTATTTAATGATGGGAATTATAAACTATAATTATATAACTTAAAGGTAAAGTTAAAAACAAATGCGAGCTTCCTATACTTCGCAAGGTGATTAGTACTTGTGAATTCAATCAGTATAGTGCCTGGGAAAATGCAACAAATGGTTCTCCCCACATACAAACTAGTGTATTGGCCTGATACGCTGCCAAAATTGCTGAGCCCGTGTTTCCACCCGATACGCTCAATTTTTCGAGTACCTTTATTGTTCGTAGTGAAAAGAGTGATGCGGGGATAATAATCAGTTATAATCCAACTTTCGTGTACACTCCTCCACCGAACACGCTGTTTACACGTCAGCATATAATGCAGCTGCAGGTGCCAAACAGCGATTCGCTGATTCCCTTTCCCAGACCCAATAGAAAGTTGCTTCCTGTGAAACCATAGTGAAACATCGACCCCAAAGAATCATGAATGTACAACATAATAAATATATTGCAATTGAAGCAAACAATATTATCAATCGTTATCATACACTTGCAAACCATAAGAGGCTAGACGATAAGGATGAGATAGGGACCCGTGAATACGGCGAACCAGTTTCTTACCGTCCAATGAACATCAGTTTTACAGGGTACTTATGGATATCTGTAACTGTTCATTTTATACATATCAAAGATAAAATATCAAATACTACAACTTTAACATTCCTATATTTATATTATGGATGTTCTAAAGATCTTAAAGCAAAAAAAAACAAAAGTTTCCTGTCCCCGTTTGTCCTGTTTTATTTTGTTTGTTTTGCTATGAAATGATGTCCAATTGCAGCCAAAATTGCTGGATCGATTGGAATTCTGCCGCGCTGTGTTTTAAACGACTTTTTTTCACATAGGGGTTTGAACGTTTGCCCGAAATCAATCAAGCAACTGTGGTTATATCCCTTCGTACGTTTTTTTTTTGGTGAACGAACCTTAAAATTGCGCTACGAAATATCCCTAACTTGGAGATGGAGTGCGTTTCCCCACTTAGAGGGCTACGATATGCAATAATCTAATATGCCTTCACAATTATTTAAAAAAGCTATTTATAGCATCCCACATAGCCGCAGTGAGTTCCTTAGCCTCTGGGTTGTCGCTGTAATCAAGCTTGTCTGCAGTCCACATCGATACACCACGGAGATTTTGAGATTTTGCGTAATTGAACCTGATGCTGAGGCTAGCTGGGTCGTCATACCAGACTTGGCGAGTCTGCCCAGTTTTGGGGTCCTGTAGTTTAAAAGACCACAACAATTTATCTTATGAAACTTATTCGGTGCACAAAGACTGAGGGAGGGAAGAGGTGCTGACGTTTTGGAGTAAACGACAATAAATAAATGAAATGAAATGAAATGAAATGAAATGAAATGAAATGAAATGAAATGAAATGAAATGAAATGAAATGAAATGAAATGAAATGAAATGAAATGAAATGAAATGAAATGAAATGAAATGAAATGAAATGAAATGAAATGAAATGAAATGAAATGAAATGAAATTAAAGTAAAGTAAAGTAAAGTAAAGTAAATTAAATTAAAGTAAATTAATAAATAAATAAATAAATAAATAAACAAACAAACAAACAAACATAAGAATTCGTTGATTTGACAATTTGGTAATTACCAAAGTTGTACCTTCCCTTTAAGCGATATTTGTAACTTGTAATTAACTTGTACTATCTTTTTTAAAGCCCTGTGGATCTGAAATTTTAATTTCAAAATAATTTCAAAATAATTGATACACCCCAAAAGTCTAATAAACATAAAAATGCATTGGCCTATGACTAAGCTCGGGTGATATTGATTTTTTTCATCCACGATATATCGGCAAACATATATTGCGATTTTTGATAATATCGCGATTATTTTTTTCATTCATGCATGATTGCTTTAGAGCCGATAACCACAGGTACGTACACCTCTACAGGCGTCACAATAAAACCCAAATTCGTGTATGTACTTCTGAAGTAGTTCGCTTTTGTTTCTCACTTCCAAAAGCTGAAAAGACTGTTCTAATTTTGTTTCCATGGAATTTCTGACTTGAATCACAATGGCGATTTTTTTAATTGCGATATTTTTTGATAACTTAAAAAGGTTCTCGACATCGTAATCGAATAAAAAAAGGTACATCGCGATATTCGATATTATCGTGTTATGACGTATTCTGGTGCTGACACTAAATCTGGTTTTGCTCACAAGACTCATTATTGTTTCTGTTATGCAACATGTGTCGTGGCCGAGCGGTCTAGCTTATACCGTACTCAATTTCTGGTGTTAGCAGCAGAATGTGGGTTCGAATCCCGGCCGTGACACTTGTGTCCTTGAGCAAGACACTTAACCATAATTGCTTCTCTCCACCCAGGGGTTAAATGGGTACCTGTGAGGGCAGAGTTGGTTGATTAGCCCTATATGCGCTGTAATGGCAGCAATTGAGCTGTATACTCCCCAGGGAGCTGAGATGGTTTCAGGAATGATTTATGAGCCTTATGAGCAGGGGTAATAATATGCGCCTTGAGCACCACTCAGTTGGTGGATACGTGCGCTATATAAGTCCACACATTATTATTATTATTATTATTATTATTATTATTATGTTTACCAAGTAATTGAAGAATGGTGATCCAAACGTTTCATTGAAGACGCGGCCCGTTGTCGAGTTCTTCAACAGCGGTACTATCTGTGCATAATCTATTGCCTTTGTACCAGACCCATACTTCCACAAAAAATCCCTTTGAATTCCTTCACGCAGATCTACATTGGAACAAATATTATCCTACAAAAAACAAAAATGAGATGAAAGAGACAGATAATTTGTTTTCGATAAATAGTATATGTAATTACTTATTTATTGAGTCGCAAGGTCTTGAAAATCAAGGGAACGAATGAACAAAATAAGTATTTAAACCATAATTGAAATGTGTTCAAATGTTATTTGTTCTCTCCGGAATTAATTGTTTTCATTATTGTAATTTTATACTGTAAACAATCAAGGTCAAGTGTGGAAATTATTAATAATTTGTTGATCTTTGGACTATTGAAGAGAGTAAGGTATAAAAATAAAGGTTATGATTCGTATTGGTTAAATGTGTGGTCTGTTGTCAAAACAAGTCAAAACAAGACCCGTTGTCAGGTAATGACTCTTTCTCTTAAGGTCAAGTGTGGAAATTATTAATAATTTGTTGATCTTTGGAATATTGAAGAGAGTAAGGTATCAAAATAAAGGTTATGATTCGTATTGGTCAATTGTGCGCTCTGTTGTCAAAACAAGTCAAAACAAGTCAAAACAAGACCCGTTGTCAGTTGATGACGTCAAGCCTTTTAAAACGATCGTTGTCAAAACGCGACGCGCGCGCGAGCCTTTTAAAAGGCCAGAAAGAGAGGCATTCACGTAAATACAACAATGTTATACCTGAAGAAGATGAGTGCAGGGGAAATCATAGCCATACCACGGTACAGCGGCCACCAATTTGTCAGCGGGTATTCCATCAACTTGGAAAGACTGTATTCCTGGAAGAAAAAAAGTTTTTGTTTTATAGCCCAGTATACTGACTGGATAAAAGGTCGGTCTATTAATTTTGCCTAATAATTTAGTGCAGCCACCGCGGGGCCAGTAACACAGTGGACTGAGACTCATTCTCCCTTAGCATTGCAATGCGTGTTTTATGAGAGTGGTACCATGGCATCCAGTGGCTCCAATGTACCTCCATGTATCCAGTCAGTATAATATAGACCAGTGGGTTGTGGGCCATCATGGACCGCTCATTGCAATCATGAGAGAGAAAAATGAGTACACCATTGTATATGCGTTCTTTTTGTTTGCAATCCTTGTGTGTTCCTTTGTGCACTAATTCATATGAGGCACCAACTCGACCAACCCTCTATTGGACTCCCTCAACTTGACAATACACGGAAGTGAAAGTTAAGCTTAAAGGCTATTATTGTTGAACATGGTTGAACAAAATAATCGTGACTATAAAACCAAACAGATTAAAAGTATTAGCTCCAAACACATTAATAGTATATAGTTCATCATAGAAGGAAAATCAAAAGTCTTCCAGAAATTTCTTTCCAACCTATAACAGGACAGTTAGTCTAAAAAATGTAAACCTGAAATCGGCTTACCAAATCATATAGACTTACAGGCAACACGCGTATGCCATTTGCGTCGTTGTGCTGTTGTTGTTTTTTTTATTAAAGGGGTATAAATTGGTAATAACCCGAAAAGTTTGTTTTGAGTCGGTTTATCAAACATCTTTGAAAGAGGTATTTAGTCTGAAATGTTATCACAGTCGAAAAAATATGTATACAAATTCGATTCAGAAATGCACCAGCATCTAGATGATTCATTTCAATCATATTATAAATACAATTAATTTTCACTATTTTTTCTAAAAGGGAGTTAAGGTAGGCCTATAATATTATATGTTGTCTTTAACGAGAAAATATTCAAAATGTATTGTGTTTTCGTATTCATTAAAACGAGGAATTAACACCGCTGGAAGACAACACCCTAACTCCCTAGGCCCATTTGCTTACACATAACCTGAATCCTTCTCCTTCCTAACTCCCTAGGCCCATTTGCTTACACATAACCTGAATCCTTCTCCTTCCTAACTCCCTATAGGCCCATTTGCTTACACATAACCTGAATCCTTCCTAACTCCCAAGGCCCATTTGCTTACACAAAACCTGAATCCTTCCTTACTCCCTAGGCCATTTGCTTACACATAACCTGAATCCTTCCTAACTCCCTAGGCCCATTTGCTTACACATAACCTGAATCCTTCCTAACTAGCTCCCTAGGCCCATTTGCTTACACATAGGCCCCTAACTAGTCTTGGTGCAAGACGTTACTCGTAATTTTATACGTATACGCCGCGCCGATCCGCTGTGATTTGATAAACCAATCGCCGCTGCGGGCGCCATTCATTTGTCCACGGCCGCGCGCCGCCCTCCTTCCAGATCAGAGTAACCCCTGATCGTCAAAATTGTACAGCGCCAGCTACGGTGGGTGATTTACGACTGGCGCGGGATCGTGTAACTAGGATCCGCATAATAACAGTCTTGCACAAACCTGAATCCTCCAAAATCCTTCAGTAGTAAAGCAAGCACATGACATGTATGCACACATGTGTTTCTAATCTTTGATTCATGTACATGGCCACCGCCCGTTGGAAACTAATGCACGTAAAAGAACCCAGAACACCTGTCGTGGAAGAGTAGGGGTTTACCCCGGTGTTTCTGGTTCACATAGCAAGCGCCCTTGTTTACAGGTTTCCTCAGGCTTCCGAGCTACAGTGCTTAAGTGTGATTGTAAGGCATCCTTGGTTTCATTACCAGAAATGTATTATAATAATAATAATAATAATAATAATAATAATAATAATAATAATAATAATAATAATAATAATAATAATAATAATAATAATAATAATAATAATAATATACTTCTCAAAACAATTTAGGGAACACCGGAATAATCTCAGTTAAAGCAAGATCATTTATTTCAGATAAACACAATGTTTCACAGAATTGATGAGAAACAACTGCACAATGAAACAGATGATAAAGGATGCATGTAGTGATTACACATTTCATGACATGACTACTGAAAGAGAGAGGGGGTTGCAAATGAAAATCCCGGTTCATGGAACATTTCAAACCTATTTGATGTTAAAAATCCGGTGTTCCCTAAATTATTTTGAGTAGTATAATAATAATAATAATAATAATAATAATAATAATAATAATAATAATAATAATAATAATAATAATAATAATAATAATAATAATAATAATAATAATAATAATAATAATAATAATAATAATAATAATAATAATAATAATAATAATAATAATAATAATAATAATAATAATAATAATAATAATAATAATAATAATAATAATAATAATAATAATAATAATAATAATAAGCCTATAGCCTTCTGTGAACGTACTTGGGCCTAAATTAAACATGAACATATACCAACCCATTTTAACCAGCTTGAGCCGGTCATTTGACACAGCAAATGGAAAGCCATCAATCAGGCCATAGTCCATAATGACCAAAAAGTCGCATAATGCTGCCAGGTGTTCGTAGTCATAGCAACGGCCCCAAGTGCAACCTGGGCCGTACGGTACGTCAAAGGATATCTGGAGGAGACACAATTAATTGCTTGTTCGAGTGGTTGGAAATCAAAGTAGCCTGGTCCATTATGGTCGTCCCACATAAACAGTGAATAAGCAACATTTGGGGAGGTGAATAAATATGTGTTGGGGGCGTACTCTTTTAATTAACGTTCAACATTGGTAAACTGGACGCACATAAGGACACTAGGACCCAAGCAAGCAGGAGTACACATGTGGCAAAATGTACACTGGTGAAACAGGCAGGGACCTCACGACCGGGCTCAAAGATCATAAAGCCCATGTCCGTATATAGAGGGGGAATGGGACAAGTCAGCCATCATTAAACATTCAACATACTGGCCTGTAAGTCCTGTTGCCAGTCACTTAGACTGGCAACAGCCAGCAATTCACATAGTCCATTGTATACTTTCCCATACAGTACAACAAACACTGAGAATACTGTATGGGAAAGTATACAATGGATTAGAATTACAAATGTTTCTATGTTTACGTGGAAGAAAACACTACACACCTGCCGTGTTAGGGAAGCCATTGAGATCCACAAACATAAGTACCAATCAACACTCATCATTCAATAACACTCATCCAATTATATCAACTTTACATAAGTTTTCAGACAATAATTCTGTCGTGTTGTAATCAGATTATACTCAATATTTTACCTTCCCTTTAAAACACATCCAGAGCTCAAATCCCCAAAATGTAAGATGACCAATGCAAATCGTCCCCCAATATTTTCCCAAATTGTTACCAAAATAATGCTTCCATATTTTCACATCGATTTTCGGCACTCTTTAAAATAAGACCACTTTACAGATGAACCCACAAAGCATCTTGAACCCAAAAGCTTGGGGAAACTGGCCAAAAATGTTAAAGGGACATCGTAAACACAAAATTTTATCGTCCTAAATATAATATTATATGACACAACATAAGTCATAGTTATGACTAAATGTCTCATATAATTATGACTTTAATAGCATAAGTCATAACTATGACTTAAAACATTTTACTCAGCTTAAGTTATAATTATGATATAGCACAATCATGACTTAATTACTCATAATGATGAATCAGCATAGGCCCCCTCAGTCACCATTATTACTAACAAAATTTGGTCAGCTTAAGTCTTAATACCTCATAATTTTGAATAAGCATAAGTCATAATTATGACTAACAAAATTTGCTCAGCTTAAGTCAGTCGAGTAATTGTTTACGATGTCCCTTTTAGTGAACGCTTTGGGGGCACATGCACTTTTCGCGTATGAACAAAAACTCTTTCAAATATACAATCTGTCTGGGATTTTGGACTTCGTGAAAGTGCCCCTCTATAAACGTAATGAATACGCCCCTGCTGTCGGTGCAAAGTTGCAGACAGGACCGTTTCCTTTTCAGTATTATATGAACTCAAACTCACCTGTGCATATGGATTAGCTGCACGGAATGCCTGCGCTGTTTCATTGACCAGGGCAATGAGGTACCGGGAGTTTTTCTCGCTCAGGACATTTTCAAAGTCTATATTGATGCCATCCGTGTATTGTTGAGTGGCCGTAGCTACCTGTTGCTTGACCCAGTTAGTACGATTCTCTGCACTGGTCAGGTTAGCCACCGGAAAATTGCCTATAATGACAAGAATTGTAAAATAGTATACATACGAACTACAAATAGAGGCCGACAACATTTTTTTTTTTTCCTGTTCTGGTCCTCGACTTTATTTATTGTGAATAACGAAAAACTTAAAGGACATATGCTATAGTTTGCAGAAACTTAATGTTGACATCACTTTGCTATCTGGTTTGTTTGTGTGATTTTTTTATATTTATTTATTTATTTTATTCATGCTGATGAACATTTGAGGATCTAGATGTTTAGAATGTATTCGTTCCGACAGACTTCTAATTCAGGCTAATTGCGGTGACACCATGTGAAATTCTCTATTGAGTAGCATTCTCCTGAAGACGATCAGAGCATACTGATCGAAACGTCGAGTTGTAACCTCCAGTTCCTTTCAGAACTAATTACTACTCGATAGAGAATTTCACATGGTGTCACCGCAATTAGTCTTTACTTATCCTCTTCACCATGCATAGCTACAAGTTTTACCTAAAGACTTCTAATGTTAGTCGCTTTTTTACCAAACGTCCTTATGGAAGGTTAAACTGAAAACAAAAATGGCGCCCCCTGCATACCTTTCATTACCAGTCTTGCTCCTCTAGAGTGCGCATAACACATTAGTTCCGCGTCATATTGCTTGAAAGACGCTACTGTTGTGATTTGGGACCAATCGTATTGCTTCCAGGTTTTCCAAACTTGGAACGCGAACAGCTGTGATGAAGTACGGTAAATGAATGAAATTTGCTATAAATTCTATGAAAATAGTGAAATTTGGTTAAAATACGACAATCGTTGTAGTTTTCCTATAAATACAGACATACTTTGGGTACGGTTAGTTTGTGGATGATTATGTTTAATTATTATTTTTGTTTTGTAAATTCTAGTGGACCTATTCTGATCCATTTATTCCATAAAATTCGTTCAAAATCTTGTAGTATTTCGCTTTCTAAAAAAAAGAACACTTTTTGTAATGAAACTTTCACAGAATAGTTTTATCATTTATTTCTTGAAAACTAAAGGGTTGAAAATGACCGTACTTTAACAAAAGGGAAGGAGCAGCCACTGGTTATGTTTGAAAAACTACTTCTATGATGAGGATGCTTACTCTCTTTAAATCAAGCCTACCTTAAGAAACCAACCTGTGAAAGGTGAAAATGCATTCAGAGTTTGTGTGTTTATTCTATGGAATTTACGAACTAAGAGTACTTCTCAGTAAGAATTGTGAATTTATAAGAAAACGGCCCGGGTAGAATGATCGTGTCCGACCGCCACTTTTTCTCATTCAATATAACCAATAATGTAATCTTACCTACCCAGTAAGGTGGAGAACATATGGATGATGATGATGGATATATACTTCAAATTATTCCAGGATATTTATTTCATGAAAAATCAGGCATTTTTGGTATACGATGACTTCCTCACTCAGTCATGTCAGTCTGATCTTGTCAACTCCCTGTGACCAACATGGCCATTATACATTCGCAGTGGCAACTATAATAGGATCCTTCTATTTACTGAAGGGGAGGATTTTTTTAGAAGGGAAATAATGTCCGAAAACCATCATAAAAGTGAATTTTAAAGATAGCTTTCGCTTTCTGTACCCCCAAAAATCGAAAGAATCATTTTTTAACTTGTTAATGGTTGCACAAAATTTCCCAAAAACCCTTAAAAAGTGGCGGTTGGATACGACATTCTTTCCAAGGGTTCTATATACGATGCAGCGTTTTTGCCCTCAACTTCAAATACATGGACACAGATTGTACAAAGAGGACCCCGGTCGCGGCAGTAACCGTATAAAACATACCTCCTTCTTCGGCCATGTCTTGATGAAGTCACAGAGTGAAGGATCCTTGCATGGGCAGGGATTGTCACTGCGTTCTGATGAACATCTCGTCTCCGTGAAAAAGGAAGAGACGACCAAAAACATCAAAACAATCATGCGACTGTACATGAACAAACCTCCATTGGAAGCCATTTTTATATTGGGTTTACGACAGTTATTGTGTGTATTACACGGTCACTGGTTATTTATATATTGAAAGTATATGCAGGTCTGCTATTGTCAATGCTATGCATGACTGATTTTAGTCATAAACCGAAGGCCAGACGCCAGTTTGGCACACTGGTTTTGTTGTCCAATCTTCATTTAAAGAGGAGCTCGCTCTGAGCAAATATCAATAATTCGTCGCAGTGCTGACATACCGGCGAATCTCACAGATTTTCGATTTGGGGATTTTAATTTGTTTAAGGTTTTTTGTGTTGCTTTTTCATATTTTGCTATTAAATATTACAAATTATTCTTATTTTATAAGATTTGGAACTCCTTACTCCGGCGAATTCATCAAAACGGCACGATGTGAATCTGACATAGTGACGAATAAACGATTCGTTAGTTTATGAATGCATAAAATAACATTATCAAGATAATTATGACAAACTGACGAATATACGCGATTCGTTGGTTACCATGTTATATACATGTGTACTAAAACTAATAACGAGTACCAGTCAACATTTGGACAACTTTCGTGCTTAGTAGGCCTAAACATGTCACGTAAAAGATAAGTACTTTAAAACAATAATTAATACACAAATGAATAAATGAAAATGACATTTGTATATTATCTTTTTTGTACGATCATTGTGAAGCCCAGGATAACGGCAATATTAAAATTGCACGCGCAACACTCTGTAGGCCTAACGATACACAAAGTCTCAGTGGCCACTGCTGTGCACACACAGCACAGTGCTGTACATTAATAATAATAATAATAATAATAATAATAATAATAATAATAATAATAATAATAATAAATTAAACATTTCTATTGCGCTGTTTCCATTTAAAAATGATCAAAAGCGCCTAACAAAAAATGAACACGCCATAGAATAAACAGATATAAATACAAACAAGAAATTAAACGCAAATCACTTTTTTTTATAAATCAGAACAGATGAGGTTGCCAAGCCAGCTCCCAAACCTCAGTATGGGGTTACGTCTGTCCCGCTAGAGGAGGATCTATGTCAATGTACCCCCACTGGCATCGGTGATGTCTCGATCTTTCCCGGAGACAGACGCCTTTAACCTACCTATACTAATTAAAGGAATATAGCCTAACTGGCTTGGATACTTGCCTAACGTTGCCTAACGTTGTTAATTGTCATTATACGTTAGCTTATAGACTTAATTAATGAGTAAAAGAAAATTGATTATGGAAAGTTATAAAGAAAAAATAGCATTTAATGATGTGGTTCACAAGTTTTTTTTAACGCTACCGGTAACCTGACGCTACGCACAATCCGCACAATCTCATATTTTATAAGAATTATTTCGTTTTTATCTAAAAGGTAAACAAAACACTTACTTCAGTAGACGAATCAATACTTTAAATGTCACAACTTTTAATGTCAGTTAACGTAATGAATTTCTAAATGTTTCATGTTAACAATAATTGTTGTAATTCTGTACAAAAGTCAGATCATTTAATGTTCCGGGGTAACACTGTTCATGATGTCTGCATAAGCAAGAAAAAATACATATACCTTTAAATGAATTATAATATTATGAGCTGCCAGTTATAAGTAGATTGATCATTGAGTTAGTCATTATGATAATATTACATCAATTTAATTAATTTCAAAGATATAATCAATAAATTTCAAGGCAATATTCCCATGGAGAACAGTGCAAATTATTGCATTTCTTTTTATCCCGTGTATGTTTGAATTTTGCAAGATTAAAATGAATTGATGAATCTATTACACAGCAAAAAGAGTTGTTTTTGTTAATACTTGTGTGGTATAGTACAACGAAATATGTGTGACGGTAAGATAGTGTTTACCAACAAATCAATCACAGGGTTTTCTCAAAGTAAAAGAAACGTTTTATTTTGTAGTTTTATAAGGATCCGGCAATTAGCATTCGGAAACATGCCGAAAATAAGAATATGCATTTTCCCCACATTATGTTGTTTTCACTTCCCATTAAAACAATGGCAAGAATAATGTAGGAATCAGTGATGTTGCAAAACGATGGAATCTATTAAAAATGGAAAAGCCGCTAAATAAACGTCAATGATGCACATAACTACGTGTGACAAACTGACGAATATCAGGGCGCGCGCGATTCCGTAATTTTACAAACTGACGAATAGCATGAATCTAGTGACGAATAACAACACATGATGAATTGTGAGGTCCGACAAACTGACGAATAACTTTATGATAAGAAAAAAACAGTTTACAAACTATTTTTGAGTTAAAACAAATAAGTAAATAAAAGTAGAAGACCAATTTTCTTCCAGCATGCAATATAAAGTTAAGATCTGATATGTGTAGTTGAATACAACACCCAAAAATGTGTTTAACTTCAACTGCGATTTTCTCGAATTACGGTTTCTACGTATTCGTCGGTATGTCAGCACTGCGACGAATTTACCATTCCCAATTTTAGAGAGGTAATCTAATTTCCCGTGCAGACGGCCTTGAAGTTCCCTCACAAACACAGACATAATATTAGGCCTGGGCGAATAGTTCGATTATTCGAATATTCGCGAATAGTTGTTGCTAATCGTACTCGTATTCATGGATTTTGAACTATTCGATTAATCGGGCTGGCACTAATACCTGCAACTATTCGCGAATAATGACCATTCACGATTAATTGTGAGTATTTGCGGTCGTGAGCATTTGCGGTCGTGAACTGTTTGCTGAGGACGATCAGAGCATACTGATCGAAACGTCGAGTTGTACCACCAGTTCTTTTCAGAACTAATTACTACTCAATTGAGATTCCACATAGTGTCACCGCAATTAGTCTTACTTATTCGTGACTACTATTCGCGACTACTATTCTCAAGTAACACTGCTAATTACACTGTTTTGTCTAGGCACTGCTGGTAGTGGTACGCTTTGTAGTATTCGTGAATAGTACTCGAGGGTAATGCCTTGGAGCATGGAGGTAGAGATCTTATTCTACCTCCATGCTTGGAGGAAGCCGACATGGCTGGCTGGCTGTGACTGCAGCTACTGTTACCTTCTGAAGGCTGATAACATCAAAGGCATGCCTTGTTCAGTTCGTTGGTTGGCTGATGTTTCACTCTTGAGAGTAGTACGTTGTATTGTGTATGAAGAAGAATAAATCACTTTGCCTTGGCCAAGATGTTTAGAAGAAATACCTATCTGCTGTTTATTTAATGATGGGAATTATAAACTATAATTATATAACTTAAAGGTAAAGTTAAAAACAAATGGGAGCTTCCTACTTCGCAAGGTGATTAGTACTTGTGAATTCAATCAGTATAGTGCCTGGGAAAATGCAACAAAATTAATGGTTCTCCCCACATACAAACTAGTGTATCGGCCTGATACGCTGCCAAAATTGCTGAGCATGTGTTTCCACCCGATACGCTCAATTCTTCAAGTACCTTTATTGTTCGTAGTGAAAAGAGTGATGCGGGGATAATAATCAGTTATAATCCAACTTTCGTGTACACTCCTCCACCGAACACGCTGTTTACACGTCAGAATATAATGCAGCTGCAGGCGCCAAACAGCGATTCGCTGATTCCCTTTCCCAGACCCAATAGAAAGTTGCTTCCTGTGAAACCATAGTGAAACATCGACCCCAAAGAATCATGAATGTACAACATAATAAATATTGCAATTGAAGCAAACAATATTATCAATCGTTATCATACACTTGCAAACCATAAGAGGCTAGACGATAAGGATGAGATAGGGACCCGTGAATACGGCGAACCAGTTTCTTACCGTCTAAGGCCAAAAAAAAAAGATGTTGAGTTGCCCTCCACCGACCGACTCAAAAGTGCTGAAATCTTGGGTCGGGTTTTTTTTTATTTATTTTTTTTCCCCATCATTCATAGGCCTATTTATTAATGAAACTTACCAATTTTCTTTGTATAAAACATAATACGTTTGATTTGTGAAATTTTCCACTTTTTTTACCGGTAAATTTACCGGTACCCAAGACTCAATCTACATGTTTTCAAATCGAATGGCCCCAACCCTCACATGGTGCACTGCCTTCGCACACACTGTGTGCCAACGATTGCGACTCAAATCTACACGTTTTCCAATCGAATGGCCCTCACACGTTGTGCACTGGCTGCCCGCACTGTACGTGTGTCAACGATTGCGACTCAATCTACACGTTTTCAAATCAAATGGCCCTCACACGTTGTGCACTGGCTCCCCGCACTGTACATGTATCAACGATTGCGACTCGATCTACACGTTTTCAAATCGAATGGCCACTCACATGTTGCATGTTGAGCATTTCACGCAATATGGATGAATTTGCTGTGTCAATCACAGCGAAAAGTACAACAAAAATGCTTGGGATACTTTTATTCTGAAGCAAAATTCCTTGCTGATAGGTATACAAATGAAAAACATGGTATGTGGTTTCAGTTCCAATGCATTTCAATCTTAAAATGACAGTCAAGGAAGAAAAAAAAAAAAAAATCCCGACCGACCGACCCCTTCAAATATTTTCACTGGAGGGCAACTCAACAAAAAAAAATTTTTGGCCTTATGCGCTGTCAATCGGATACATAGTTTCGCCTTTCTCTCGGAACAACTAAGGCTTAACCTGAACTATATAAGGAGAACACCAATACAATTATTTAAAAACTCAACATTTGTTTAACCTTCAAATACCTCAACCAGGAATCCTTACATTTGTAACTGGGCCAGGTACAAAACTCCCATAGACATATATATTATCAAACAATAATGTAAGAAAAACAAAATACCCATTAAAAGTAATACTTTATACAATTTACCTACAATAGAGGTAAACCATTTAGTCTTATACCTCACAAGTATGTAAAATTTTACCTAACCAACATTTACCTACAAGTTAGGTAAATAAAATTACCTAATATCGCAGTAAAACGTTATACAACTGTTAGGTAACATTTTACCCAACGCCTGTTTGGTCAAGTTTTACTTAATTATTAATATTAGGAGGTTCACCGGGAACATCTAAAACAGGGTAAGATTTTACACAGCTTGTGTAATTTCTTCTTTGGTTTGTAGTAATGTGACTGGAATCGCTTACAGGCGCGGCGGCCGCATGTAAACAGAGTGTGTCTTCCAGAAATTGAATACAGTGAATCATGTACCCAAGCTTCAGCGTACAACATTGTGGGAATAAAAGCACGATAGTGATGGGTACCAGACTTATTACATTGTCCCAAACAAACACTGGTCTCTTAATTTTCATGGTGTTTGGTGTCAATTCTAGAGAAATGGAATGAACATTTTTGAAAATTTTGCATTCAGGAGACTCTGTGTAGGTATTTGTGAGCTGGGTAAAACATGTTTTGTAAAATATTACACAATTTAGGTATAATTTCGGGAAAATAAAGAACACAATTGCTGTGTAAGTTAAAAATTACGTAATTTAAATGTATTAAATTTTATTTACATAATTTATGTAACTAATTCAAGTCTTTACCTTGCCCGTGTAACTTTTACCACAAGGAACCTAAGCATTGCCGTGCGTTGTGTAAACATTCACTTTTAATTGTGTAAAGCCCACCATGTGATCATGTATTGTGTGTGCGCGACGTGTGTGCAAAAGCAGTGTGATCCTGTCAAGTCGACAATCGCCTCACAACATGGAGTAAATGAGAGAGAACCTCGTGAAGTGGGGATTTGAAGAGATGTTTTCATTTTATTGTTGATAAATAAAAGAAACGTCTTTGAAACTGTAAAGTATAGTGGGGTGCCTTGTTTCATTTACATTATTTTTAATGAATTATGCAGACCAAACAATGTAGTAAAAGTTTATAAGGTCAAATAGTAAAAAGAGTCTAGTATTCTACACAAAAAGTAAGTATTTTTTACCAATACATTCAGTAACAATTTACTTAATTTATGTTTACCTATTTAAGAGGTAAATCTTTTTACTGATTTTTGAAGTAAAAGTTTACAAAATGTTTATGAAAAACTTTACCCCACACGCATTTTGTAAAACTTTACCAAACAATTAGGAGGTTCGTATACAACATTGCAAAATAGTAAAATTTTACACAACTTGTGTATTTTTTTTCTGTGTGTATTTCAGCGTATAAAGCTTGATTTTTATGGAGTTCATGGAAACAATTTCTAGTGGCAGATGTGATAGTAATATCTCTCCCATATGTTCCTGTAGACGAAGCCAAATCAATATTTAGGTTTTGTTGTTGAAAATACAGTCTAGCCTTATAAACTATGACGAATTTATTAGGGAGTGAGGATGGGAGATGAATATGCAAATTCCCTCCAAATAAAAGATTAGGGCTGACATATGTCAGGTTGTCGAAATTATCTTTTGTTAAAATGCTGCTCATTAATGTTTTTAGTAATATATCGCCGTAGCTGTCAGACTAACACATGTCGTAAATATTGATTTTTATGGCTTTTTCAAAAGAGTTGTGTTTAATGCATTTGATTACGCCTATGGTGAATTGGTTTGGGGACATTATATAGCGACATTTTATTGTTTTATTAATGTTATTCTAGCAATATATTATATTGGCTGCAGGCCGAAATATGGGGGAAAAACATTTTGCTAAATCCATCGTGATTATTGGGAAATGGAATCAGGCGAGAGCAATGTACAATGTACAACGGCGTGGGGTCATGAGAATTATAAAGTGTTCTTAACTTGGTCAGGGGTTTCTTTATTATTACACACTGTAAAAAATAATGTATGCAACAAATACGTAAATTTCAAAGGATGATGCCAAATTCAATTTATCTTATCTGACCCCTAACCTGTCACCCATTAGGCCTCCTGCCCCACCCAACAGAGAAAATCATCCCTGACACACATAGGCCTACACAATAAGAAATTTAAAAATATATATTTTCTATTTTGTGTGTAAACATTTTGAAGGTTCATTTAGGCCTCACTGTTTTACGAAGATAATGAGGAATGTTTATGAACTTAAAACTGTGGGTCCACGTCTTTGTTCTGTACCATCGCTTACCGCAGGGTCTTTAATAGCATCATGGTGATAGCATTTAAAACTAGCCCGCCTTCCAGTTGATCCTGGCCGATTTCCGCACCTTCAAATATAGCCGGAATCTGGTTGTGCAAGTTAGTCCAACCCTATTTTCCCATCCCTTTTCTTCAAAATAAAATAACGCAGTTTCTATTTTCTGGGGCATAATTCCTTCAGAAGAAATTCTCTCCATTAAAATAACGTACAAAAATAAAGTGCCCTGAACTAGTTTACTATATATAAAAGAAACACCTCATATTGTTTACCACCTGCCACTTTCAGCTCCCTCTCAACTTTAAAACTATTCATTGTACAAGAATCATTACAGGCCTGTTAAACTTTGTGAGTGCATACTAGTAATCATGTTCGGCCATCTTATGTCAGTTAATCCCTGAATACAAGAGCTTTTGTTTGAGTGGACGCTCATTCAGAGAAACCATTTTTTTGTACCTCGCTTTCAAATGCTAATGAAATATATGATCCGTTTCTTTATTCCTTTGCTGTGGAACTATCGGACAATTGGTGCATGAAACATAAGCCATAGTGTGGCTGTGAGAATTACAGTCATTTTGCAGTAATTTGTCAGTTATCTTGTGAATAAGGCGAATGGCCTGCATGATATGTGAAGGAACGTGCTCATGTGAACCCTCATTCGTTTACACTGCACTTCCGGCTCCAACTGGTCATACTTCCAAAAGGATTGCATACAATTTACGCCATCCGTTCTGTACATGTACATGTACATGTACAGGTACAGCAGGTGGGTGCTAGTGTGGACTGGGGTTGGGGTTGACTCACACCTTCAAGGACTGTTTGCGTTGCTCCATGGTTTAATGCACACAATGACTGACATAATTATTATGAACTGGACTCTTCTGTGGTCAGCCAATAATGTTAGCCAGTGAAAATGATACCAGGTTTATCTAGCAGAAGATCAGCTGTTTTTGCAACTGATAGCAGTAAAGGTGCTAATAACATCCAGTGTGACATTAGACTGGGCTCGTTTCCCTAATGTTTTTTTTTGATGAACGAACCTTAAAATTGCGCTACGAAATATCCCTAACTTGGAGATGGAGTGCGTTTCCCCACTTAGAGGGCTACGATATGCAATAATCTAATATGCCTTCACAATTATTTAAAAAAGCTATTTATAGCATCCCACATAGCCGCAGTGAGTTCCTTAGCCTCTGGGTTGTCGCTGTAATCAAGCTTGTCTGCAGTCCACATCGATACACCACGGAGATTTTGAGATTTTGCGTAATTGAACCTGATGCTGAGGCTAGCTGGGTCGTCATACCAGACTTGGCGAGTCTGCCCAGTTTTGGGGTCCTGTAGTTTAATAAAAGACCACAACAATTTACCTTATGAAACGTTTTGGAGTAAACGACAAAAAAACAAAACAAAAATAAATAAATAAATAAATAAATAAATAAATAAATAAATAAATAAATAAATAAATAAATAAATAAATAAATAAATAAATAAATAAATAAATAAATAAATAAATAAATAAATAAATAAATAAATAAATAAATAAATAAATAAATAAATAAATAAATAAATAAATAAATAAATAAATAAATCCACATAAGAATTCGTTGATTTGACAATTTAGTAATTACAAAAGTTGTACCTTCCCTTTAAGCGATATTTGTAACTTGTAATTAACTTGTACTATCTTTTTTAAAGCCCTGTGGATCTGAAATTTTAATTTCAAAATAATTTCAAAATAATTTATACACCCCAAAAGTCTAATAAACATAAAAATGCGTTGGCCTATGACTAAGCTCGGGTGATATTGATTTTTTTCATCCACGATATATCGGCAAACATATATTGCGATTTTTGATAATATCTCGATTATTTTTTTCATTCATGCATGATTGCTTTAGCGCCGATAACCACAGGTTTGTACACCTCTACAAGCGTCACAATAAATCACAAATTCGTTTGCATAGCGTGCATGTACTTCTGAAGTAGTTCGCTTTTGTTTCTCACTTCCAAAAGCTGAAAAGACTGTTCTAATTTTGTTTCCATGGAATTTCTGACTTAAATTACAATGGCGATTTTTTTAATCGCGATATTTTTTGATAACTTAAAAAGGTTCTCGATATCGTAATCGAATTTAAAAAAGGGTATCGCGATATTCGATATTATCGTGTTATGACGTATTCTGGTGCTAACACTACATCTGGTTTTGCTCACAAGACTCATTATTATTTCTGTTATCATCCTATAGAAAATATAATATTTAATGATGATATCCGTTGAAACACAAATTCTTTCACGAATGCAACATGTTTACCAAGTAATTGAAGAATGGTGATGCAAACGTTTCATTGAAGACGCGGCCCGTTGTAGAGTTCTTCAACAGCGGTACGATCTGTGCATAATCTCTCGGTATCGTGCCAGACCCATACTTCCACAAAAAATCCCTTCCAATTCCTTCACGCAGACCTACATTGGAACAAATATTATCCTATATACAAAAAACAAAAATGAGATGAAAGAGACGGATAATTTGTTTTCGATAATTAATAGTATGTAATTACTTATTTTACTGAGTCGCAAGGTCTTGAACATCAAGGGAACGAATGAACAAAATAAGTATTTAAACCAGAATTGAAATGTGTTCAAATGTTATTTGTTAACGCATTCACGTAAATACAACAATGTTATACCTGAAGAAGATGAGTGCAAGGGAAATCATAGCCATACCACGGTACAGCGGCCACCAATTTGTCAGCGGGTATTCCATCAACTTGGAAAGACTGTATTCCTGGAAGAAAAAAGTTTTTGTTTTATAGCCCAGTATACTGACTGGATAAAAGGTCGGTCTATTAATTTTGCCTAATAAATTAGTGCAGCCACCGCGGGGCCAGTAACACAGTGGACTGAGACTCATTCTCCCTTAGCATTGCAATGCGTGTTTTATGAGAGTGGTAACAACAACAACAACAACAACAACAACAACAACAACAACAACAACAACAACAACAACAACAACAACAACAACAACAACAACAACAACAACAACAACAACAACAACAACAACAACAACAACAACAACAACAACAACAACAACCCTATAGCCTTCTGTGAAGGTACTTAGGCCTAAATTAAACATGAACATATACCAACCCATTTTAACCAGCTTGAGCCGGTCATTTGACACAGCAAATGGAAAGCCATTAGTCATGTCATAGTCCATAATGACCAAAAAGTCGCATAGTGCTGCCAGGTGTTCGTAGTCATAGCAACGGCCCCAAGTGCAACCTGGGCCGTACGGTACGTCAAAGGATATCTGAAGGAGACACAATTAATTGCTTGTTCGAGTGGTTGGAAATCAAAGTAGCCTGGTCAATTATAACTATGACTTAAAACATTTTACTCAGCTTAAGTTATAATTATGATATAGCACAATCATGACTTAATTACTCATAATGATGAATCAGCATAGGCCCCCTCAGTCACCATTATTACTAACAAAATTTGCTCAGCTTAAGTCTTAATACCTCATAATTTTGAATAAGCATAAGTCATAATTATGACTAACAAAATTTGCTCAGCTTAAGTCAGTCGAGTAATTGTTTACGATGTCCCTTTTAGTGAACGCTTTGGGGGCATGCACTTTTCGCGTATGAACAAAAACTCTTTCAAATATACAATCTGTCTGGGATTTTGGACTTCGTGAAAGTGCCCCTCTATAAACGTAATGAATACGCCCCTGCTGTCGGTGCAAAGTTGCAGACAGGACCGTTTCCTTTTCAGTATTATATGAACTCAAACTCACCTGTGCATATGGATTAGCTGCACGGAATGCCTGCGCTGTTTCATTGACCAGGGCAATGAGGTACCGGGAGTTTTTCTCGCTCAGGACATTTTCAAAGTCTATATTGATGCCATCCATGTATTGTTGAGTGGCCGTAGCTACCTGTTGCTTGACCCAGTTAGTACGATTCTCTGCACTGGTCAGGTTAGCCACCGGAAAATTGCCTATAAAATGACAAGAATTGTAAAATAGTATACATACGAACTACAAATAGAGGCCGACAACATTTTTTTTTTTTTTCTGTTCTGGTCCTCGACTTTATTTATTGTGAATAACGAAAAACTTAAAGGACATATGCTATAGTTTGCAGAAACTTAATGTTGACATCACTTTGCTATCTGGTTTGTTTGTGTGATTTTTTAATATTTATTTATTTATTTTATTCATGCTGATGAACATTTGAGGATCTAGATGTTTAGAATGTATTCGTTCCGACAGACTTCTAATTCAGGCTAATTGCGGTGACACCATGTGAAATTCTCTATTGAGTAGCATTCTCCTGAAGACGATCAGAGCATACTGATCGAAACGTCGAGTTGTAACCTCCAGTTCCTTTCAGAACTAATTACTACTCGATAGAGAATTTCACATGGCGTCACCGCAATTAGTCTTTACTTATCCTCTTCACCATGCAAAGCTACAAGTTTTACCTAAAGACTTCTAATGTTAGTCGCTTTTTTACCAAACGTCCTTATGGAAGGTTAAACAGAAAACAAAAATGGCGCCCCCTGCATACCTTTCATTACCAGTCTTGCTCCTCTAGAGTGCGCATAACACATTAGTTCCGCGTCATATTGCTTGAAAGACGCTACTGTTGTGATATGGGACCAATCGTATTGCTTCCAGGTTTTCCAAACTTGGAACGCGAACAGCTGTGATGAAGTACGGTAAATGAATGAAATTTGTTATAAATTCTATGAAAATAGTGACATTTGGTTAAAATACGATAATCGTTGTAGTTTTCCTATAAATACAGACATACTTTGGGTACGGTTAGTTTGTGGAGGATTATGTTTAATTATTATTTTTGTTCTGTAAATTCTAGTGGACCTATTCTGCTCCATTTATTCCATAAAAGTCGTTCAAAAACTTTTAGTAAAACGTTTTCTAAAAAAAAGAACACTTTTTGTAATGAAACTTTCACAGGATAGTTTTATCATTTATTTCTTGAAAACTAAAGGGTTGAAAATGACCGTACTTTAACAAAAGGGAAGGAGCAGCCACTGGTTATGTTTGAAAAACTACTTCTATGAGGATGCTTACTCTCTTTGAATCAAGCCTACCTTAAGAAACCAACCTGTGAAAGGTGAAAATGCATTCAGAGTTTGTGTGTTTATTCTATGGAATTTACGAACTAAAAGTACTTCTCAGTAAGAATTGTGAATTTATAAGAAAACGGCCCGGGTAGAATGATCGTGTCCGACCGCCACTTTTTCTCATTCAATATAACCAATAATGTAATCTTACCTACCCAGTAAGGTGGAGAACATATGGATGATGATGGATATATACTTCAAATTATTCCAGGATATTTATTTCATGAAAAATCAGACATTTTTGGTATACGATGACTTCCTCAGTCATGTCAGTCTGATCTTGTCAACTCCCTATTAGTGACCAACATGGCCATTATACATTCGCAGTGGCAACTATAATAGGATCCTTCTATTTACTGAAGGGGAGCATTTTTTTAAAGGGAAATAATGTCCGAAAACCATCATAAAAGTGGATTTTAAAGATAGCTTTCGCTTTCTGTACCCCCAAAAATCGAAAGAATCATTTTTTAACTTGTTATAATGGTTGCACAAAATTTCCCCAAAACCCTTAAAAAGTGGCGGTTGGATACGACATTCTTTCCAAGGGTCCTATATACGATGCAGCGTTTTTGCCCTCAACTTCAAATACATGGACACAGATTGTACAAAGAGGACCCCGGTCGCGGCAGTAACCGTATAAAACATACCTCCTTCTTCGGCCATGTCTTGATGAAGTCACAGAGTGAAGGATCCTTGCATGGGCAGGGATTGTCACTGCGTTCTGATGAACATCTCGTCTCCGTGAAAAAGGAAGAGACGACCAAAAACATCAAAACAATCATGCGACTGTACATGAACAAACCTCCATTGGAAGCCATTTTTATATTGGGTTTACGACAGTTATTGTGTGTATTACACGGTCACTGGTTATTTATATATTGAAAGTATATGCAGGACTGCTATTGTCAATGCTATGCATGACTGATTTTAGTCATAAACCGAAGGCCAGACGCCAGTTTGGCACACTGGTTTTGTTGTCCAATCTTCATTTAAAGAGGAGCTCTGAGCAAATATCAATAATTCGTCGCAGTGCTGACATACCGGCGAATCTCACAGATTTTCGATTTGGGGATTTTAATTTGTTTAAGGTTTTTTGTGTTGCTTTTTCATATTTTGCTATTAAATATTACAAATTATTCTTATTTTATAAGATTTGGAACTCCTTACTCCGGCGAATTCATCAAAACGGCACGATGTGAATCTGACATAGTGACGAATAAACGATTCGTTAGTTTATGAATGCATAAAATAACATTATCAAGATAATTATGACAAACTGACGAATATACGCGATTCGTTGGTTACCATGTTATATACATGTGTACTAAAACTAATAACGAGTACCAGTCAACATTTGGACAACTTTCGTGCTTAGTAATAGTAGGCCTAAACATGTCACGTAAAAGATAAGTACTTTAAAACAATAATTAATACACAAATAAATAAATGAAAATTACATTTGTATGTTATCTTTTTTGTACGATCATTGTGAAGCCCAGGATAACGGCAATATTAAAATTGCACGCGCAACACTCTGTAGGCCTAACGATACACAAAGTCTCAGTGGCCACTGCTGTGCACACACAGCACAGTGCTGTACATTACTAGGATACTTGCCTAACGTTGTTAATTGTCATTATACGTTAGCTTATAGACTTAATTAATGAGTAAAAGAAAATTGATTATGGAAAGTTATAAAGAAAAAATAGCATTTAATGATGGGGTTCACAAGTTTTGTTTAACGCTACCGGTAACCTGACGCTACGCACAATCCGCACAATCTCATATTTTATAAGAATTATTTCGTTTTTATCTAAAAGGCAAACAAAACACTTACTTCAGTAGACGAATCAATACTTTAAATGTCACAACTTTTAATGTCAGTTAACGTAATGAATTTCTAAATGTTTCATGTTAACAATAATTGTTGTAATTCTGTACAAAAGTCAGATCATTTAATGTTCCGGGGTAACACTGTTCATGATGTCTGCATAAGCAAGAAAAAATACATATACCTTTAAATGAATTATAATATTATGAGCTGCCAGTTATAAGTAGATTGATCATTGAGTTAGTCATTATGATAATATTACATCAATTTAATTAATTTCAAAGATATAATCAATAAATTTCAAGGCAATATTCCCATGGAGAACAGTGCAAATTATTGCATTTCTTTTTATCCCGTGTATGTTTGAATTTTGCAAGATTAAAATGAATTGATGAATCTATTACACAGCAAAAAGAGTTGTTTTTGTTAATACTTGTGTGGTATAGTACAACGAAATATGTGTGACGGTAAGATAGTGTTTTACCAACAAATCAATCACAGGGTTTTCTCAAAGTAAAAGAAACGTTTTATTTTGTAGTTTTATAAGGATCCGGCAATTAGCATTCGGAAACATGCCGAAAATAGGAATATGCATTTTCCCCACATTATGTTGTTTTCACTTCCCATTAAAACAATGGCAAGAATAATGTAGGAATCAGTGATGTTGCAAAACGATGGAATCTATTAAAAATGGAAAAGCCGCTAAATAAACGTCAATGATGCACATAACTACATGTACGTGTGACAAACTGACGAATATCAGGGCGCGCGCGATTCCGTAATTTTACAAACTGACGAATAGCATGAATCTAGTGACGAATAACAACACATGATGAATTGTGAGGTCCGACAAACTGACGAATAACTTTATGATAAGAAAAAAACAGTTTACAAACTATTTTTGAGTTAAAACAAATAAGTAAATAAAAGTAGAAGACCAATTTTCTTCCAGCATGCAATATAAAGTTAAGATCTGATATGTGTAGTTGAATACAACACCCAAAAATGTGTTTAACTTCAACTGCGATTTTCTCGAATTACGGTTTCTACGTATTCGTCGGTATGTCAGCACTGCGACGAATTTACCATTCCCAATTTTAGAGAGGTAATCTAATTTCCCGTGCAGACGGCCTTGAAGTTCCCTCACAAACACAGACATAATATTAGGCCTGGGCGAATAGTTCGAATAGTTGTTGCTAATCGTACTCGTATTCATGGATTTTGAACTATTCGATTAATCGGGCTGGCACTAATACCTGCAACTATTCGCGAATAATGACCATTCACGATTAATTGTGAGTATTTGCGGTCGTGAGCATTTGCGGTCGTGAACTGTTTGCTGAGGACGATCAGAGCATACTGATCGAAACGTTCGAGTTGTACCACCAGTTCTTTTCAGAACTAATTACTACTCAATTGAGATTCCACATAGTGTCACCGCAATTAGTCTTACTTATTCGTGACTACTATTCGCGACTACTATTCTCAAGTAACACGGCTAATTACACTGTTTTGTCTAGGCACTGCTGGTAGTGGTACGCTTTGTAGTATTCGTGAATAGTACTCGAGGGTAATGCCTTGGAGGAAGCCGACATGGCTGGCTGCCTGTGACTGCAGCTACTGTTACCTTCTGAAGGCTGATAACATCAAAGGCATGCCTTGTTCAGTTCGTTGGTTGGCTGATGTTTCACTCTTGAGAGTAGTACGTTGTATTGTGTATGAAGAAGAATAAATCACTTTGCCTTGGCCAAGATGTTTAGAAGAAATACCTATCTGCTGTTTATTTAATGATGGGAATTATAAACTATAATTATATAACTTAAAGGTAAAGTTAAAAACAAATGGGAGCTTCCTACTTCGCAAGGTGATTAGTACTTGTGAATTCAATCAGTATAGTGCCTGGGAAAATGCAACAAATGGTTCTCCCCACATACAAACTAGTGTATCGGCCTGATACGCTGCCAAAATTGCTGAGCATGTGTTTCCACCCGATACGCTCAATTCTTCAAGTACCTTTATTGTTCGTATAGTGAAAAGAGTGATGCGGGGATAATAATCAGTTATAATCCAACTTTCGTGTACACTCCTCCACCGAACACGCTGTTTACACGTCAGAATATAATGCAGCTGCAGGCGCCAAACAGCGATTCGCTGATTCCCTTTCCCAGACCCAATAGAAAGTTGCTTCCTGTGAAACCATAGTGAAACATCGACCCCAAAGAATCATTAATGTACAACATAATAAATATTGCAATTGAAGCAAACAATATTATCAATCGTTATCATACACTTGCAAACCATAAGAGGCTAGACGATAAGGATGAGATGGGGACCCGTGAATACGGCGAACCAGTTTCTTACCGTCTAAGGCCAAAAAAAAAAGATGTTGAGTTGCCCTCCACCGACCGACTCAAAAGTGCTGAAATCTTGGGTCGGGTTTTTTTTTATTTATTTTTTTTCCCCATCATTCATAGGCCTATTTATTAATGAAACTTACCAATTTTCTTTGTATAAAACATAATACGTTTGATTTGTGAAATTTTCCACTTTTTTTACCGGTAAATTTACCGGTACCCAAGACTCAATCTACATGTTTTCAAATCGAATGGCCCCAACCCTCACATGGTGCACTGCCTTCGCACACACTGTGTGCCAACGATTGCGACTCAAATCTACACGTTTTCCAATCGAATGGCCCTCACACGTTGTGCACTGGCTCCCCGCACTGTACATGTACGTGTATCAACGATTGCGACTCGATCTACACGTTTTCAAATCGAATGGCCACTCACATGTTGCATGTTGAGCATTTCACGCAATATGGATGAATTTGCTGTGTCAATCACAGCGAAAAGTACAACAAAAATGCTTGGGATACTTTTATTCTGAAGCAAAATTCCTTGCTGATAGGTATACAAATGAAAAACATGGTATGTGGTTTCAGTTCCAATGCATTTCAATCTTAAAATGACAGTCAGGGAGAAAAAAATAAAATCCCGACCGACCGACCCCTTCAAATATTTTCACTGGAGGGCAACTCAACAAAAAAAAATTGTTTGGCCTTATGCGCTGTCAATCGGATACATAGTTTCGCCTTTCTCTCGGAACAACTAAGGCTTAACCTGAACTATATAAGGAGAACACCAATACAATTATTTAAAAACTCAACATTTGTTTAACCTTCAAATACCTCAACCAGGAATCCTTACATTTGTAACTGGGCCAGGTACAAAACTCCCATAGACATATATATTATCAAACAATAATGTAAGAAAAACAAAATACCCATTAAAAGTAATACTTTATACAATTTACCTACAATAGAGGTAAACCATTTAGTCTTATACCTCACAAGTATGTAAAATTTTACCTAACCAACATTTACCTACAAGTTAGGTAAATAAAATTACCTAATATCGCAGTAAAACGTTATACAACTGTTAGGTAACATTTTACCCAACGCCTGTTTGGTCAAGTTTTACTTAATTATTATTAGGTTCACCGGGAACATCTAAAACGGGGAAGATTTTACACAGCTTGTGTAATTTCTTCTTTGGTTTGTAGTAATGTGACTGGAATCGCTTACAGGCGCGGCGGCCGCATGTAAACAAAGTGTGTCTTCCAGAAATTGAATACAGTGAATCATGTACCCAAGCTTCAGCGTACAACATTGTGGGAATAAAAGCACGATAGTGATGGGTACCAGACTTATTACATTGTCCCAAACAAACACTGGTCTCTTAATTTTCATGGTGTTTGGTGTCAATTCTAGAGAAATGGAATGAACATTTTAGAAAATTTTGCATTCAGGAGACTCTGTGTAGGTATTTGTGAGCTGGGTAAAACATGTTTTGTAAAATATTACACAATTTAGGTAAAATTTCGGGAAAATAAAGAACACAATTGCTGTGTAAGTTAAAAATTACGTAATTTAAATGTATTAAATTTTATTTACATAATTTATGTAACTAATTCAAGTCTTTACCTTGCCCGTGTAACTTTTACCACAAGGAACCTAAGCATTGCCGTGCGTTGTGTAAAAATTCACTTTTAATTGTGTAAAGCCCATGCACCGTGTGATCATGCATTGTGTGTGCGCGACGTGTGTGCAAAAGCAGTGTGTGCCTGTCAAGTCGACAATCGCCTCACAACATGGAGTAAATGAGAGAGAACCTCGTGAAGTGGGGATTTGAAGAGATGTTTTCATTTTTATTGTTGATAAATAAAAGAAACGTCTTTGAAACTGTAAAGTATAGTGGGGTGCCTTGTTTCATTTACATTATTTTAATGAATTATGCAGACCAAACAATGTAGTAAAAGTTTACAAGGTCAAATAGTAAAAGAGTCTAGTATTCTACACAAAAAGTAAGTATTTTTACCAATACATTCAGTAACAATTTACTTAATTTATGTTTACCTATTTAAGAGGTAAATCTTTTTACTGATTTTGAAGTAAAGTTTACAAAATGTTTATGAAAAACTTTACCCACACGCATTTTGTAAAACTTTACCAAACAATTAGGAGGTTCGTATACAACATTGCAAAATAGTAAAATTTTACACAACTTGTGTATTTTTTTCTGTGTGTATTTCAGCGTATAAAGCTTGATTTTTATGGAGTTCATGGAAACAATTTCTAGTGGCAGATGTGATAGTAATATCTCTCCCATATGTTCCTGTAGACGAAGCCAAATCAATATTTAGGTTTTGTTGTTGAAAATACAGTCTAGCCTTATAAACTATGACGAATTTATTAGGAGTTAGGATGGGAGATGAATATGCAAATTCCCTCCAAATAAAAGATTAGGGCTGACATATGTCAGGTTGTCGAAATTATCTTTTGTTAAAATGCTGCTCATTAATGTTTTTAGTAATATATCGCCGTAGCTGTCAGACTAACACATGTCGTAAATATTGATTTTTATGGCTTTTTCAAAAGAGTTGTGTTTAATGCATTTGATTACGCCTATGGTGAATTGGTTTGGGGACATTATATAGCGACATTTTATTGTTTTATTAATGTTATTCTAGCAATATATTATATTGGCTGCAGGCCGAAATATGGGGGGAAAACATTTTGCTAAATCCATCGTGATTCATGGGAAATGGAATCAGGCGAGCAATGTACAATGTACAACGGCGTGGGGTCATGAGAATTATAAAGTGTTCTTAACTTGGTCAGGGGTTTTCTTTATTATTACACACTGTAAAAAAAATAATGTATGCAACAAATACGTAAATTTCAAAGGATGATGCCAAATTCAATTTATCTTATCTGACCCTAACCTGTCACCCATTAGGCCTCCTGCCCCACCCAACAGAGAAAATCATCCCCTGACACACATAGGCCTACACAATAAATTAAAAAATATATATTTTCTATTTTGTGTGTAAACATTTTGAAGGCTCATTTAGGCCTACTGTTTTACGAAGATAATGAGGAATGTTTATGAACTTAAAACTGTGGGTCCACGTCTTTGTTCTGTACCATCGCTTACCGCAGGGTCTTTAATAACATCATGGTGATAGCATTTAAAACTAGCCCGCCTTCCAGTTGATCCTGGCCGATTTCCGCACCTTTAAATATAGCCGGAATCTGGTTGTGCAAGTTAGTCCAACCCTATTTTCCCATCCTTTTTCTTCAAAATAAAAATAACGCAGTTTCTATTTTCTGGGGCATAATTCCTTCAGAAGAAATTCTCTCCATTAAAATAACGTACAAAAATAAAGTGCCCTGAACTAGTTTACTATATATAAAAGAAACACCTCATATTGTTTACCACCTGCCACTTTCAGCTCCTCTCAACTTTAAAACTATTCATTGTACAAGAATCATTACAGGCCTGTTAAACTTTGTGAGTGCATACTAGTAATCATGTTCAGGCCCATCTTATGTCAGTTAATCCCTGAATACAGAGCTTTTTGTTTGAGTGGACGCTCATTCAGAGAAACCATTTTTGTACCTCGCTTTCAAATGCTAATGAAATATATGATCCGTTTCTTTATTCCTTTGCTGTGGAACTATCGGACAATTGGTGCATGAAACATAAGCCATAGTGTGGCTGTGAGAATTACAGTCATTTTGCAGTAATTTGTCAGTTATCTTGTGAATAAGGCGAATGGCCTGCATGATATGTGAAGGAACGTGCTCATGTGAACCCTCATTCGTTTACACTGCACTTCCGGCTCCAACTGGTCATACTTCCAAAAGGATTGCATACAATTTACGCCATCCGTTCTGTACATGTACATGTACATGTACAGGTACAGCAGGTGGGTGCTAGTGTGGACTGGGGTTGGGGTTGACTCACACCTTCAAGGACTGTTTGCGTTGCTCCATGGTTTAATGCACACAATGACTGACATAATTATTATGAACTGGACTCTTCTGTGGTCAGCCAATAATGTTAGCCAGTGAAAATGATACCAGGTTTATCTAGCAGAAGATCAGCTGTTTTTGCAACTGATAGCAGTAAAGGTGCTAATAACATCCAGTGTGACATTAGACTGGGCTCGTTTCCCTAATGTTTTTTTTTGATGAACGAAAAATTGCGCTACGAAATATCCCTAACTTGGAGATGGAGTGCGTTTCCCCACTTAGAGGGCTACGATATGCAATAATCTAATATGCCTTCACAATTATTTAAAAAAGCTATTTATAGCATCCCACATAGCCGCAGTGAGTTCCTTAGCCTCTGGGTTGTCGCTGTAATCAAGCTTGTCTGCAGTCCACATCGATACACCACGGAGATTTTGAGATTTTGCGTAATTGAACCTGATGCTGAGGCTAGCTGGGTCGTCATACCAGACTTGGCGAGTCTGCCCAGTTTTGGGGTCCTGTAGTTTAATAAAAGACCACAACAATTTACCTTATGAAACGTTTTGGAGTAAACGACAAAAAAACAATAAATAAATAAATAAATAAATAAATAAATAAATAAATAAATAAATAAATAAATCCACATAAGAATTCGTTGATTTGACAATTTAGTAATTACAAAAGTTGTACCTTCCCTTTAAGCGATATTTGTAACTTGTAATTAACTTGTACTATCTTTTTTAAAGCCCTGTGGATCTGAAATTTTAATTTCAAAATAATTTCAAAATAATTTATACACCCCAAAAGTCTAATAAACATAAAAATGCGTTGGCCTATGACTAAGCTCGGGTGATATTGATTTTTTTCATCCACGATATATCGGCAAACATATATTGCGATTTTTGATAATATCTCGATTATTTTTTTCATTCATGCATGATTGCTTTAGCGCCGATAACCACAGGTATGTAGCCCTCTACAAGCATCACAATAAATCGCAAATTCGTTGGCATAGCGTGCATGTACTGCTGAAGTAGTTCGCTTTTGTTTCTCACTTCCAAAAGCTGAAAAGACTGTGCTAATTTTGTTTCCATGGAATTTCTGACTTAACTCACAATGGCGATTTTTTTTAATCGCGATATTGTTTGATAACTTAAAAAGGTTCTCGATATCGTAATCGAATTTAAAAAAGGGTATCGCGATATTCGATATTATCGTGTTATGACGTATTCTGGTGCTAACACTACATCTGGTTTTGCTCACAAGACTCATTATTATTTCTGTTATCATCCTATAGAAAATATAATATTTAATGATGATATCCGTTGAAACACAAATTCTTTCACGAATGCAACATGTTTACCAAGTAATTGAAGAATGGTGATGCAAACGTTTCATTGAAGACGCGGCCCGTTGTAGAGTTCTTCAACAGCGGTACGATCTGTGCATAATCTCTCGGTATCGTGCCAGACCCATACTTCCACAAAAAATCCCTTTGAATTCCTTCACTCAGACCTACATTGGAACAAATATTATCCTATATACAAAAAACAAAAATGAGATGAAAGAGACGGATAATTTGTTTTCGATAATTAATAGTATGTAATTACTTATTTTACTGAGTCGCAAGGTCTTGAACATCAAGGGAACGAATGAACAAAATAAGTATTTAAACCAGAATTGAAATGTGTTCAAATGTTATTTGTTAACGCATTCACGTAAATACAACAATGTTATACCTGAAGAAGATGAGTGCAGGGGAAATCATAGCCATACCACGGTACAGCGGCCACCAATTTGTCAGCGGGTATTCCATCAACTTGGAAAGACTGTATTCCTGGAAGAAAACAGTTTTTGTTTTATAGCCCAGTATACTGACTGGATAAAAGGTCGGTCTATTCATTTTGCCTAATAAATTAGTGCAGCCACCGCGGGGCCAGTAACACAGTGGACTGAGACTCATTCTCCCTTAGCATTGCAATGCGTGTTTTATGAGGTGGTAACACAACAACAACAACAACCAACAACAACAACAACAACAACAACAACAACAACAACAACAACAACAACAACAACAACAACAACAACAACAACAACAACAATTCTTACTAAGAAGTACTCTTAGGCCTTAGGCCTAAATTAAACATGAACATAATATACCAACCCATTTTAACCAGCTTGAGCCGGTCATTTGACACAGCAAATGGAAAGCCATTAGTCATGTCATAGTCCATAATGACCAAAAAGTCGCATAGTGCTGCCAGGTGTTCGTAGTCATAGCAACGGCCCCAAGTGCAACCTGGGCCGTACGGTACGTCAAAGGATATCTGAAGGAGACACAATTAATTGCTTGTTCGAGTGGTTGGAAATCAAAGTAGCCTGGTCCATTATAACTATGACTTAAAACATTTTACTCAGCTTAAGTTATAATTATGATATAGCACAATCATGACTTAATTACTCATAATGATGAATCAGCATAGGCCCCCTCAGTCAACATTATTACTAAAAAAAATTTGCTCAGCTTAAGTCTTAATACCTCATAATTTTGAATAAGCATAAGTCATAATTATGACTAACAAAATTTGCTCAGCTTAAGTCAGTCGAGTAATTGTTTACGATGTCCCTTTTAGTGAACGCTTTGGGGGCACACCTTTTCGCGTATGAACAAAAACTCTTTCAAATATACAATCTGTCTGGGATTTTGGACTTCGTGAAAGTGCCCCTCTATAAACGTAATGAATACGCTCCTGCTGTCGGTGCAAAGTTGCAGACAGGACCGTTTCCTTTTCAGTATATATGAACTCAAACTCACCTGTGCATATGGATTAGCTGCACGGAATGCCTGCGCTGTTTCATTGACCAGGGCAATGAGGTACTGGGAGTTTTTCTCGCTCAGGACATTTTCAAAGTCTATATTGATGCCATCCATGTATTGTTGAGTGGCCGTAGCTACCTGTTGCTTGACCCAGTTAGTACGATTCTCTGCACTGGTCAGGTTAGCCACCGGGAAATTGCCTATAATGACAAGAATTGTAAAATAGTATACATACGAACTACAA
>CM055823.1:15993018-16006572 GCA_029582265.1 Zoroaster sp. YZ-2022
AAACACTAATTGGCACATCTGGTCATACATGCGGGTACCTCTGACCCCAGTGAATCATTATTGGGCTTACACCATGCTCAAAACCATTAAATGGCACACTTGACCCAACCATTATTGGGCTTACACCATGCCCAAAACCGTTAAATGGCACATCTGGCCATATCTGTGGGTACAACTGACCCCAACCATTATTGGGCTTACACCATGCCCAAAACCATTAAATGGCACACTTGGCCATATATGTGGGTACAACTGTCCCCGACCATTATTGGGCTTACACCATGCCCAAAACCATTAAATGGCACACTTGGCCATATCTGTGGGTACAACTGACCCCAACCATTATTGGGTTTACACCATGCCCAAAACCATTAAATGGCACACTTGGCCATATCTGTGGGTACAACTGACCCCAACCATTATTGGGCTTACACCATGCCCAAAACCATTAAATGGCACACTTGGCCATATCTGTGGGTACAACTGACCCGGCACTGGTTAGTATTGGGCTTACACCATTATTGGGCTTACACCAGGCCCAAAACAATTGGCACACTTGGTCATAATACTAATACATGTAGAGTATTTATACAATGAGTATAACCAATCAAGTAAGTTGTGAAGTCCCACCTTGACGACACATGCGGTCGGAAATAGCCCCTGTGATACATCAGAGCGCTATTACAACTTCTTATTACAAATTCATGTTGATAAATATAAAGTTACTCAAAGAAATTTGCTAACTTAATGTAAAAAGTATTTGGCTTGAGAAGTAAATAATTTTATTGAAATATACCAAAACTGTATTTGCTGTGTGAATCCTGTCCAAAAACGCAAAAAAGGGGTGGGAAATAATTTCCACAAATTAAAAATATTTTGACGCCAGAACAGTACGTCTATCCAAATTGAAATACTGTGACAAAGTGATCTAATCCACACATATCCCGCCAAATGTTAGCGTCCCAAGTAACACAAGAGCTGCACTAATAACATTAACATTAATTGGCTAGCCGAGTGCCTAAACATTTGCATATGACAAATTGTAATACATCCCATAATTATATTACCAAATATGAAAGCTGCAACACTTTCCCCGCGAAAACATGTTTACCTAGAGTTGTAAGAATTTACTGCACACACAAATGATATGTGCGTGTCATTAATGCACACTTAAGTTGTTAGCATTTTACCTATGCCTGGCAGCCACGTATGTGAGGTGCAGGCATAGAAGGAAACACACATTTTCCCTGCGTATAAAGCATTTTATCATTAAACGATAAAAATTGTGTTAACATGTAGTTGTATCCTAAGTTGTGACGTCATGGTGAGGTCATCGGTTATCGAATTACACTAAATCAAAGTTTAATATTTCAAAAAATCATATCTCATGAACTGAAAAAGATTCACAATCTTTGCATCATTTGATAGATCTTCAATTTCGTGCACAGACATGACCCCAATCTGCATGACCTCTCCTTCCGGTCGAAACCGGAAGTTTAATATTTAAAAAAATAATATCTCATGAACCACAGAAGATATTTTCACAGTCTTTACATCATCTTAAACATCTTGAATTATGTTACATTCGTTCACAGACATGACCCCAATTTGACCTCTCCTTCCGGTCGAAACCGGAAGTTTAAGTGAAAAACTTCTGAAGCACTATTCCGTATGTATTATGCACTGCCCATTTCCCGTGCAGACGGCCTTGAAGTTCTCTCACACACATAGACACGAGGCATATAGCCTTGAGTTTACGTGTGTTTCGTGTATTTTATGTCGTTCACTGTATAAACAGCGAACATGTACATGTACATGTACATTGTATACGGTGTTTAATCAGAGAGAAAGGACACACACTTTGTCCTTTCACTATGGTTTAATATACATAAGTTGTAAAACGAGTGCTTTCTCGTCTAAAAAGCATTTGCTTTTCGAAAACAAACAAGCTTTCACAATTCCCACGTTTGCAAAACACCTTATACAAACACCTAGTATAAAACTTAAGATACTAAATTAGGTACTAACGTTATTTTTTCATGATCATGAGGAAGTATTATTGTGTCAGATATGTGAGCTTCAAATGACCTTGAAATTGTTCGTTTTTTCTTCTTCTTCATAGTTCACAGAGCCTTCAAACTTGACACATACTTATAGACCATAACATGTAGTTGTCAATAAAGTTATGACATATAGTTTCAGGTAAAGTTGTGACGTCATGGTGACGTCATCAGATATCGAAATACACTAAAATCAAATTTTAATATTTCAAAAAATCATATCTCAACCACAAAAGATATTTACACAATCTTTTGCATCATCTTACAGATCTTGAATTATTCGTGACATTTCATATACAGACATGACCCCAATCTGACCTCTCCTTCCGATCGAAATCGGAAGTTTAAGTGAAAAAATATTCTGAAGCATTATTCCCGACATACATGTAATACATTATGTATACAGCCTATTTCGTGCGCACAGCCTTTTGCACACATAATGTGTACACACACAGCACAAGGCATAGTCTTCAGTCAAGTCGCATACTGAACTGAACCCCACGTTCATATGCACAGCTGTATAGGCTCTTGTCAAGTCGCACGCGGAACAACAGAAGCGAGTTTTGTCGTGAAACTTTTTTGAAGAGAAAACCATATTTGCAAAGTTCAGAATAACTTATAACTTTCCGAGGTCGCTGTAATAGTTTTCATATCCCGATAAATCAAATGGCATATCAAGTGCTCCGTACCAGCTAAATTATTTCGAGGAAACGAAATATTAATTCGTGGTAACTAAATGATTTCGAGGGAACGAAATGATTTCGAGAGAACGAAATAATAATTCAAGGGGACGAAATGTCCTTTTTTTTTTTACCTGTCCCTTTTAATAGGGGCTCCGTAACAACAAGATAACACAGACATCAAAATGGCGTTGGATGATGGCAAGATTGTTAATGTCGAAACCTTGAAGAGACACGTTTATCTGCGAGTACAAACTCAACGAATAGGCGATTTAATGAGAACAAGCCCAGAATAATAATTAGAGACCGTAGGAGTACACTATATACCTATAACGGATCTGCATTAATTAAGCCAATGTTGCCACTAAATGAAGACAATTAAGCCTATGTACTATACCTTTGCTGTATCCAGAAGGAAAACAATCACAAACGACGGGATCAGATGGTCGGTCTTGTTGTACCCATCCGCGTGTTAAATTATTATTTAGAAAAGGTTTCAAAATAGTTTTAACAAACTTAAAACAATAAGTTATTGGTTCAGTTTCTGCTAAATGATGTGAATGAATTCCTTGCTCATAATACGTGTAGAGGAGAGTCAATTTTCAGAAAGGATATATCCAAGAGAAAGGTGTGACGACGGTCGCACCAGGGAGATGTACCAAACTGGTGTAACCAGATGAATGTAGCAAGGCATCTGTATACCAAACACTCCTTTTGTGCACCATGGTTGTCGTTCGAATGCCTCTCCCATATCGTGAGTTAATTAGTGCATGTACTTTATAGATTAAATTTTATAGTGAGGTCGTAAAACAAGCGTATTTCAGCACAAGGTGTTACAACAAAAGATGAGGGTAGAATTAAAGCACCATGACCTCAAACGTTATTGGCATATTCAGATATTAGTTTCAAAAGGTAATTTGCTTGCCCGAGAAGACTACAAGCCGGTTATCATAATCATAAACTGTCAACAAAAACAAAAAAGTTTGCCTTAATAGTTAATTTATCGCGGCATGTTTGGTTTTAACGCTCGCCATTGTTCTTTCCTGTAGGTGAAATATATCAAAGGATGTTTGATACCGTCATCAGGGATGATATTGTGAGAAAATGAAAAAAATGTTTGCCATTATATCATTATGCATGTATACTAGTCATGGACGGATCATCATGAGCACAGGCCCTGGGCACAAATTCACCACGGGCCCATACACGCGCATAATACTACTAGTACTATGCTTTTTTTTTTTTTTTTGGAAAACCAAGGGCCCCTATTGGCTCCTGGGCCCGGGGCACGTGCCCAGTTTGCCCGTGCGGTAATCCGTGCATGATACTAGTCTACAGCGGTTTACCCATACGTATTAGGCTTGCCAGTTCTTCTTTCTCGGTATGATCCGTATCTTTTGTCTCTATCCTGTTAGATAAAATATGAAGTCATTTTACTGCTACCCTCATATTTTATTTTAATAGGGCAGAAAACACCGCATGTTGAAATACGTTTGTTTTACGACTCCGCAGTATTATTTATGTAAATGGAACCTGAAGTACACTCCCTATTATATATATTATATATAATCTCATGTAAAAGATATGGTATACAATATGTAAGAGAGACAAAGACCAAATTGTGTCTCCGCTTTGCCAACCATGTCTCCTCTGTGAAAACCAGAAAACACTACCCTGTAGCAATCCACTTTAACAGCCCTAATCATAGCCTAAATCCATCAAAATCCTCCAAGGGGCACTTTTTTGGGGAAAATTCAGCGCTGTTGGCAACTGGTACTTTCACCTCTTCATCAAATGGGTCAAAATTACTAGCCGGCAAAAAGTACAGGTCATAAGTGCTGAATATGAAAGATCAACGAAAATGCATGGTGCGTTTCAAAAATAAGGGCATGTTTCCAAAAGTGCACTGATGGATTTTGGAGGATTCAGGAAGGTTCCTAGCCAGATCTACAGATTAACAAAATACAATGACGAAAATAAGTTAGTTTTTAATAAAACATTTATTTTATTATTTTTGTACATTCCTTCAAAGCATCTGTGAATACATTATAGCATTTCACCCCCCTCCAAGGGGCATGGATCTAGGACAAACATTTTGGAGGGGGAGGGGGAGGGGGAAATGCTGGATTAAAGAGCATGAAGCCATCTTGAAGCAGGAGAATGGGTCAGGAAAATTAGGTCCAAAAAAATGTTTGATGCTAGGTGCTCCCTGATTTGCAATATGAACGTATTCCAGAAATAAGATTGGCTGAAGGGGTCGTTGTTAAGCCATACTCTGGCTGAAGGGGTTGTTGTCACCTAGGGTACTCCCCAATGGTACCCAGGCAATCTCAATCCTAGGTACGTTACAGTACTTTAGGGTACCATTTGGGAGAACCCTGGGTGACAATGACCACCTAAGCCATACTCTGGCTGAAGAGGGTCGTTGTCACCTAGGGTACTCCCCAATGGTACCCAGGCGATCTCAATCCTATGTACTTTATTGGACTTTTAAGACTGCCTGGGTACCATTGGGGAGAACCCTGGGGTCCTTCACTTTAGCAAAGAGCATGTAGCATGTAATTTCAATCCTTCAAAATCCTTCACTTTAGCAAAGAGGATTTTGGACGATTTGGGAAGGTTTATTGAACGTACCCATTGTTCACCACACAGAATGGTTCGCCCGCATCTAGTTTAAGATTGCGTCTATAGTTCTCTAGGAACTAGCTTCGTGCGTCAAGCGCCCATCCCATGATGCCCCACGGCAGGCTGGGTAGGAAAGCAAAACCCATAACCACGCTCGTTGTGAGTGCGCGCATTTGGAGTACAATGCCGTGGTGTGGATAACAGCAGGCTGGCACAGTTCATGTCGGTAACAGACTTCTAATATTACACATTCAGCTTTAAATGGTGACTGTCGTGGATTTAAATCAAACAGTTAAATATGTGATCGTTTTATTCTTTTATATCAGTATAAAAAGATCAATACAATTTTTGTTTTGTGTTTTTATTGTTTTTGAGAGTGTTATTTTACCATTGTAAAAATGCCCCCCACTTTTACTAGTTGTTCCCGCCCTGCACGGAGGAGCTGTTCAGGACGTCATGTCGGGAAGAGAAATTCGATAGTCATGATTGTTGGTTGTTGAAACCATGTTCATCCCGTCGCTGCACAAAACTGTGTGAGCCGATGGACCTGACCACTTTACTCTTTGCTCGTCCAAATACGGCGATATTTTGGGTCACTTGGGAACAGATGAAGGCTAACACCGTCTTTGGTGGTGTTGCTGCATCCTGCAGAAACACATCTTCCCGGCATTTTATTAGTTCCGGAAACAAAAATCACGGAAGAAATGAAATCGATGCTACGTGTGTGAATGTTTATGTACATGTACATCATGTACACATCGGATCTTCCCGACCTTACGTCACATATCTTATGCAAATGAAGCTTCCACCATGGGGCGGGGTTGCCTCCCCCAAACACTTCAAACATTGTTTTAAAATACTTGTACAAGGTGGGTCTCAAAAACAATATTTTACTTACAAAACGCCTTAAGTAAAGGATGTCAGTCCCCCTTTAAAATAGGGAAAATATATTCAGATTTGTTTGTATTCGTCCTAAACTGGCCATTTTATTCCCAGGGTTTCATTTAGGATTTGGAAACTGCCTGTCCAAAAATGAACTAGGGTTTGAAAACTGCCTGTCCAATATGAACTAGTTTTCGAAATTGCCTGTCCAAAAATGAACTAGATTTTGAAAATGCCTGTCCAAAATGAATTAGGTTTTGAAACTGCCTGTCCAAATTGAACTAGCTGGTGAGTGCAAAGCACTAATTGTGAGCGTGCAAGCCATTACTGTGTAGGGATATTAGGGTCCTGTTTTAGGACCCTGGCAAGATTTTGGATTAGATTTCTCTCTGGTGCAATCTGAAGCCCGGTTCATACAGTCGCGAAGTGAATTTTATCGTCATCAAATTAGAGCGAATGATTCGCGCAAGTTGAAATGTGTTCAACTTTTGCGAACCTTTGCCGCGAATATTTGCCGTGAACCATTGTCGATGTCACGAATTTCGCTTCGCATTGGCTTTCGCGTGAAGTATGAACCGGCTTTGAGGATTTTCTAGCTTCAAAATTGTTACCAGAAATAGGTTTGGCTTCAGTTGGACTCTAAAAACAGGCTTACATGAACATGTTAATAAGGACAGACTAGATAATGGACACTAGACTGTCCTGGACAGGTAGGCTTGGCAGGTAGGGTCTAAATGGTCCCAAACTGTCCTAACCGATTTTTAACTGTCTTGGGGACGGGTGGGGCTAGATGAGACCCTGGGTAATCTTTTACTGAGGGTATCGTCGACTAAAGTTGCCAATAGTACTGAAAGGGTCAAATAAAAAAATAATGAAATTTCATATAGCACCAAAATCTGCCACAAAATGCGCTTCTTATTTTTATGTTGTATGAAGTCTATCTCGAGGTCATCTGTCAACGGTAGTCTTGTTCTTATGGTTACCACTGAAGCAAATTTTCATCAGTTCTTGGCAGTGCAAGAACTCCTCCTGTGAACCAGAATGAAAAGGGAAAAATGAATGAAACAAAATCGGAGAAACTAACCCTTCTGTGACTGCAAGGGTCAAAATCAGTCAAAATGTTGATATACTTGCCAAGGTATCTCGTGCATTGAAAAGTCGAACAGTGTCAAACCATACGTGTAGTAAGTACATTTTACAGGTCAAAATGAGTCAACCGTTTTTGACTGGTAAAAGCATCGTCTGGTATTGTTGACTTGAGGGCGGTCAAAATGTCAGTCAAAACCAGTCAAAAATGCCCCTGTGTGCACATTTGGGTCAACAGTCAATATAGTCAGTTGACTGGTTTGACCTCTACAGCTACTTTGCCACTAAAGTGCAGCTATTGAACGAAATTGTGTAGGATTGACCTTACGAGGTAGAATTGTGTGATGAAATCAGCAAATAAAGTCTGATCCATTTGCTTGCACTCAAATTAAGCTTGGGCGATAACACGATAATATCGAATATCGAGAACCTTTTTAAGTTATCGAGATATCGGCAAATCGCGATTAAAAAATATATCGCGATTAAACAGAAAATCGCCATTGTGAGTCACGCCAGAAATTCCATGGAAACAAAATCAGAACAGTCTTTTGAGCTTTTGGAAGTGAGAAACAAAAGCGAACTACTTCAGAAGTACATACACGCTCTGCAAACGAATTTGGGATTTATTGTGATGCTTGTTGAGGGTATACACCCGTGGTTAACAGCTCTAAAGCAATCATGCATGAATGAAATAATAATCGCGATATTATCGAAAATCGCGATATATGTTTGCCGATATATCGTGGATGAAAAAAATCGATATCGCCCGAGCTTAACTCAAATGATATACAACAACAATTAACCCTGCGGCTCACGCGCTCGCCGAGTATACGCGGTTGCACCACCTGCTGCCTTTGGGGCAGCAGGTGGTTGTAGCGTATGAACATTTGCCTCATGTACACAATCCTTTCTCAAAGGGTCTAAATAGTTGAATGGAGGTCCCCTGGACTCTTTCCAACCCACCCCACCCCACCCCCACCCCCCCACCATCCGTCCCCCCCACCCCCCCCCCCCCCCAAAAAAAAAAAAAAAAAAAAAAAAACGGTCTGCAATCTTGTGGCGGGATGTGGGGGGGGGTACGGATGGTGGGGGGGTGGGGGTGAGGGATTTTGTAAACAAACTATTGCGTACCACCCCCAATATAATGGGGAAGCATGTGGTTGTAGTGTACATGTACATGTACATGTAGGTTTGTGCAGAAGGAGGTTTGTGCACAACCCTATGGGACTTTCTCAGAGGCATCATTTCAAGGGTTTGACCTTGCTTGACCTCAAACCCAGGACACAAAGTGACTATACAGTCCTTTTCGGAAAATACCTGGGTAGGCATTTCTGGAGTAAACATTTATTGGGGCGCTTATTTTTTTTATTATCGTTAAAACAAACGAACCTGCTGCCCCAAAGGCAGCAGGCGGCTGCACGCAGGGTTAAGACCAGGACTCAATTTCATAGAACTGCTAAGCAGAGCAAATATTTTTACGATTAACCCTAACCTTCCCAAATCCTCCTAAATCCTCTTTGCCAAAGTGAAGGATTTTGGAGGATTGAGGTTATTAGGCATACTTGCCTTTCCATGGTACATGTACATCCATGTTTGTTGTAGTGATTGCAAGGTCGGTGCTTGGGTCAGTGGACACTGTTTATTGCTCTATGCATGCAGGGAGGGTCCCTGACCATGTACATGTATCACAGATTAGAAACACATGTGTGCATACATGTCATGTGCTTGCTTTACTACTGAAGGATTTTGGAGGATTCAGGTTATGTGTAAGCAAATGGGCCTAGGGAGTTAGGAAGGATTCAGGTTATGTAAGCAAATGGGCCTAGGAGTTAGGAAGGATTCAGGTTATGTGAAAGCAAATGGGCCTAGGGAGTTAGGAAGGATTCAGGTTATGTGGAAAGCAAATGGGCCCAGGGAATTAGGGAAGGATTCAGGTTATGTGTAAGCAAAATGGGCCGAGGGGGTTAGGAAGGATTCAGGTTATTGGTAAGCAATTGGGCCCAGGGAGTTAGGAAGGATTCAGGTTATGTGTGTACAAATGGGCCCAGGGAGTTAGGAAGGATTCAGGTTATGTGTAAGCAAATGGGCCCAGGAGTTAGGAAGGATTCAGGTTATGTGTAAGCAAATGGGCCTAGGGAGTTAGGAAGGATTCAGGGTTGTGTGAGCAAATGGGCCTAGGGAGTTAGGAAGGATTCAGGTTATGTGTGAGCAAATGGGCCTAGGGAGTTAGGAAGGATTCAGGTTATGTGTAAGCAAATGGGCCTAGGGAGTTAGGAAGGATTCAGGTTATGTGTAAGCAAATGGGCCTAGGGAGTTAGGAAGGATTCAGGTTATGTGTAAGCAAATGGGCCTAGGGAGTTAGGGAAGGATTCAGGTTATGTGTAAGCAAATGGGCCTAGGGAGTTAGGAAGGATTCAGGTTATGTGTAAGCAAATGGGCCTAGGGAGTTAGGAAGGATTCAGGTTATGTGTAAGCAAATGGGCCTAGGGAGTTAGGAAGGATTCAGGTTATGTGTAAACAAATGGGCCTCGGGAGTTAGGAAGGATTCAGGTTATGTGTGAGCAAATGAGCCTAGGGAGTTAGGGAGGATTCAGGTTATGTGTGAGCAAATGGGCCTAGAGAGTTAGGAAGGATTCAGGTTATGTAAGCAAATGGGCCTAGGGAGTTAGGAAGGATTCAGGTTATGTGTAAGCAAATGGGCCTAGGAGTTAGGAAGGATTCAGGTTATGTGTAAGCAAATGGGCCTTCAAGGAGTTAGGGGTTACAATATAAAACAGACTACCAGCCAAAATTCATGCATTTTGTGTGAAAGTTTGGCTGGTAACTAATGAAACCTGCTAAGCAAATTTTTCTGGTAAGCAATTTTTTATGCTAAGTAGCTCTACGAAAGAAATTGGCTCCATCATTTACTGAAGAACTTCTAACCTCACCTGGGTCCAATTTCATAGCGCTGCTTTAGCGCTACAAATCTTTTGGCAGAAAATTTGCTATTAAGCATATGCCTTTTCACAGGTTAGCAAGAAAATTCAGAGCGCGCTGTGCGTCACCATGGGTTTGTATTGTTGCATCACTCATTTGGTAGCAATAACGGCCGGCAATTAGCGTGCCTTTCTCATGCTTAGCAGTTAGCAGCGACATGAAATGAAAAACGTGACAGTAAGCAAAAATCGGCTGCTTAGCGGGGTTTCAGTGAAATTGGGCCCAGGGCTCAAAATACCCACTGGACCTACAATCCCGGCCAAATCTTGCTGTGCTCCCCGGCCAATGTTGGGTCTCATTGCGCGGGTTGGCCAGGATTGTGGTTATAAGTGATTTATTTATAGTACACTCTACAAATAAACTAGTCTGGCAGTTTTTTCCTAACACCAAGGTCAAACAAAATAAATGTTGTGTTTCCAGTAACATGTCCACAAAAATGAAGGTTAGGTAAAAGTAGGGAATTTTTTTTTTTTTTTTTTAATATTTTTTTTACCCCCCGGTATATGGGTTTGTACATATGCAATACATGCATGTACATGTGCATAATAATAATAATAATAATAATAATAATAATAATAATGTGTGGATTTATATAGCGCACGTATCCACCAACTAAGTGGTGCTCAAGGCGCATTATATTATTATCCCTGCTCATAAGGCTCATAAGGCTCATAAATCATTCCTGAAACCATCTCAGCTCCCTGGGGAGTATACAGCTCAATTGCTGCCATTTCTAGCGCATATAGAGCAAACCAACTCTGCCTTCACAGGTACCCATTTAACCCCTGGGTGGAGAGAAGCAATTATGATTAAGTGTCTTGCTCCAGGACACAAGTGTCACGTCCGTGATTCGAACCCACATTATGTTGCTAACACCAGAACTTGAATCCGGTAAGCTAGACCGTCACACGACACACCCCATGTATGTAATACATGTAAACAAATTTGTCATGAAATCAATTGGTTTGATTTCTTAAAGGGGCAGTATGGTCACGATCGTAGCAAACTTTCAACAGGGCATGGAATCGATGAAAATTTCTGGCTCATTTCTGCAGCATTTACGGTAATACGACCTTATCATGTGGGGAATTATTTTCAGTCACTGAGTTATTCTAAAACAAGCACTCTGATTACACTCTCATCGGAGCGATATTGCCCCTTTAATTTTCTGTATATACAATAATGTGTTTGATCTCCTAAAAAATAAAAATAAAAATTTCCGACTTATCTTTCATGAATATATTTGGGTCGCCGGGTTACCTGAAACATAATTTTTTTTTCCTGACCAAAAAATAAATAAATAAATGTTTTGTTTTTGTTGTCTAGTAAACTGTTGTTGTTGTCTGGTTCTTCGTAAACAAATATAAATCTAACCTGGTACTCTGGTTTCCCTTTCAGAAATTCTTCCCTAGCCATAAGAAACTCCTTGAAGCCAACATCTGGCTGTCGGCAGTCGCTGATACAGCCTTGGTGGTCTGTGATCAGGTTGAGTAAGGCAGACATGAAGTGTTCATGCGCATCGAGGTGTAGTCCGTTTGAAGTAAGCCGATGAGTTGGTGGACCATGCCCATTTTATGTAAGATGTCTAAAAAGACAAGAAAAGAAGGCGTGTCATAAGGTGTGTTAGGGTGTGGTCCATTTGAAATAAGCCGATGAGTTGGTGGACCATGCCCATTTTATGTAAGATGTCTAAATGACAAGAAAAGAAGGCGTGTCAGAAGGCGTGTCATAAGGTGTGCTTGGGTGTGGTCCATTTGAAATAAGCCGATGAGTTGGTGGACCATGCCCATTTTATGTCAGATGTCTAAAAGACAAGAAAAGGCGTGTCATAAGGTATGTTAGGGTGTGGTTTATTTGAAGTTGTCTAAAAGACAAGAAAATAAGGCGTGTCATAAGGTGTTAGGGTGTGGTCCATTTGAAATAAGCCATGCCCATTTTATGTAAGATGTCTAAAAGACAAGAAAAGAAGCTGTGTCATAAGGTGTGTTAGGGTGTGGTCCATTTGAAATAAGCCAATGAGTTGGTGGACCATGCCCATTTTATACGAGTCTAAAATGTACATACAAATATACACTCTTTTGCCCGGCAGGAAATTACCCTGGTACTCTGAAGGTCACGCAAAGGGTAAATGAGTCACATGGTCTAAAGGCTGTGCCGCGTATCTGGGTACCCGGATACCCGACCGAAACTGTCATTACCCAGTTCCATTTTTCGGTTCTAATTACCCGTAAATGAATTTCGACTGACCATTTAAGCCACACAAATGGAAGTCTCTGATTTTTTTGTTAACAAAATGTGTGTGTGTGTGTGTGGGGAATGGGGATGCTACGAGTCGTGTTTAATATAGAGGCGGGAAATTATTACAGTAAGTCCACATTTATTATGACTCTAATAAAACAAGAGAAACTTGTGTTCATATTGGTTATTTTATACATTCGGGAGTAGTTATGTGTTTTTACAAAATTGTTTACGGGTACCCAGGTATTCGAAGATTTCCAATTTCGGGTATCCGGTTCCTGAAATAACCAAAAACGCACAGGCTTAACATGGTCTATATTAACAGATTTACACAAGTATATATACTACTTAAAACAATTTAGGGAACAAAACAATTTAGGGAACACCGGAATAATCTCAGTTAAAGCAAGATCATTTATTTCAGATAAACACAATGTTTCACAGAATTGATGAGAAACAACTGCACAATGAAAACAGATGATAAAGGATGCATGTAGTGATTACACATTTCATGACATGACTACTGAAAGAGAGAGGGGGTTGCAAATGAAAATCCCGGTTCATGGAACATTTCAATAACGGGTGTGACCACCTCTTGCAGTAAATCCGGTGTTCCCTAAATTGTTTTGTTTCCTAAAGTGTTTTGAGTAGTATATTTAGATAATTCGATTTAGATTGGGAGAAGTTACAACCTTTGAAACACTGTGTTGGCAATTGGAAGAAGGCTTGTAGCATGAATGCTGACTTAATCTGCAGTTTCTCAATGTTGCTCTGCATTGCCCGCATCAGTATGGAGAAGCCATCGTTATCAACGAACACCTTCTGACAATCTTCGTTTTCCCTTGCTAAACCTAATTTTAAAAAAAGTAGGAGGGGTTATTAGAAAGGTACTATGCCAGTAGTGTGTAATGCATGGCAAATGGTACTGTGTGGTGAATGCATCTAAACTGTACATGGTACTGTTATCTACAATTATCCACCATTCATAAACAGACAGGTCAAAA
>CM055823.1:16007072-16074201 GCA_029582265.1 Zoroaster sp. YZ-2022
AACCATCCATTTCAAAAGTTGAGTAAAATACCTTATCAAACCACAAAAATCTTTTTTCTATACCTGTTTTCTACCTCTTGACCAATTCTTGACGCCTCGATTGGATCGACATTCCCCAGTTATGTTTTTTGGATTCCCAAACACGATGTCAACCGCAAAGATTGTATTGGCACCAGCGCTGCTGGCTATAGACCTACTTCAATTCTTCAGTCCGATAAATCAGTCCGCTTAAAAACCCTACATACATCGGCGTAACACAATACATATTATTAGTTCGCATGGAACTTATTTCATTTTTTTTCTATCTTTCCAGTCCAATATCATTTATTAATTTTTTGTTTAATTAAAATCAGGGATAAGAATTTCTCATGGATTTCAGTATAAATACATGTATTAAAAATTCCCAGATTTGAGTACTTTTTTTTCCTATTTAAAAAATTTATTTTCATTATTTTGTTTCACTCTTCCAGTCCAATATAATTTATAAATTGTTCTAATGTTTAATTAAATCTGGGATGAGAATCTGTTATGGATTTCAGTATAAAAATAACGAAAAATAATCCTCAGATTTGGAGTAATTTTTTTTTCATTCATTATTTTTTTTATTTATTATTATTTTTTTTGTTAACACATTTTTGGTATTTCTTTATTTGTAAATCAGCACTACAAAACAAACTAATTGGCATTGAATTAGCCTGAAATAGGTTATTCTTCTTCCTCTTTTCTCCTTTCAAGCATTCCAGTGATACCAACCTTTGAAAAAATCGGACAAGAATTAAGAAAATTATGATATGTAATCCGAGAAAATCTAGGGGGTAGAAATGTCTTATCTGGTCAGCCACTATTTTTCATTAAATATAAACTATCAATGTAATCTTACCTACCTGGTAAGGTGGAGAGAACATAAGGATGATGATGGACATATATACTTTAAATTATTCCAGTGATATTTATTTCATGAAAAATCAGGCATTTTTGGTATAATGGCGACTCTCTCAGTCAAGTGTCAGTCTGATCTTTGTAACTCCACAACTAGGTGACCAACACAGTCATTCACTCATTGTACATGCAAGTAGTGGCAACTATAATAGGATCCTTCTATTTTCTGAAGGGGAGGATTTTTTAGAAGGGAAATCAAGTCCTAAACCATCAGAAAAGTGGATTTTAAAGATAGTTTTTGGCTTTCTGTACCACCAAAAAATCGATAGAATGATTTTTTTTAACTGGTTAGTGGTTGCAAAATTCCAAAAAGCTCTTAAAAAGTGAAGCAGCTTTGGATACCTTACATTCTTTCCAAATTTCTGGTAAACGTGGGTCAGAAGTCAAATTTACATTTCCTTTTTGTTTTTCCTTTATAAAAATAATTGACATTTACGGGCCTAAAATTGCCGGATTCAACATGTCATAACTTCCTTATTTTTGGTCACAGGAAGATGATCCTTATAATATTCAAGACCTTGACAATGATACCAGTTGTATTGGAATCTGTTGATTTTGAAATTTTTTGTCACATAGGCCCTAGCTACATTATAAGTCCACATTATTATTATTATTATTATTATTATTATTATTATTATTATTCAAAAGATAATTTCTACATGGTGTCACCGCAAACAGTCATGATCAATGCATACTCAACTGCATGCATATATGGGAACAATTCCTGGTAAAAAACCCAGGTGTTGCAAAACTTAATTTCATAATTTGTTTCCCGCCTCCCCATCCTCAGTCTTGTCTATACTGCACAGTCAAGGTAGATTTTGCAGAAAAACCTAGCTTATACTTGGTTCTAAATATCGGGCATCAGTAATAGCGTGTTGCACAGAATGATCAAAAGCATTTATGCTCACTGTAACGTTAATCTTAAAATTATTCAGTACTCACAAATGAATGGTTCACACAAGTCTGTATTCCAGATCCAAACTAAACTATGAATCTTGGATCATGTTGTTTAGCTCGGTGTGAAGCGCCTTTTCGTCAGGGGCTTTTCTTAAGGACTGTATGCAATGTATCCACGCAGTACATAACCTTAAAGGGACAGTATCGTCACGATCAACAGGGCATGGAATCAGAGTACTTGTTTTAGATTAACTTAGTGACTGGAAAATAATACCCCGGTAAATAATAAGGCTCATGACTGTTGCTGCTGAATAAATGAGCCAGTAATGTTTCCTATAATATTCAAGAACCTTGACAATGATACCAGTTGTATTGGAATCTGTTGATTTTGAAAATTTTATTGACATAGGCCCTAGTTGCTACTATATAAGTCCACATTATTATTATTACATATTATTATTATCTCAAAAGAGAATTGATCTGGCACGTCACAGAAATCGGTTTATTCATATTATTTTGCCCCCGTGCAATTTAGCCATCCAAATTCCATGCAAGTATATTCATTAATAACACATTATGCAATATCGGATCTCCTTGTTAGAGACTGCAGTTTGTTACCTGAGCTTTTACACTCTCTAACACAGACGGCAGTAGAGTTGCGGTGCCGTTCACAGTACCTTGAGTGGACAAGATGTTGCACGCACCGTGAGCAGGCATCTGCCTCCTCGGTGCTCCTAAACGCGAGAATTTCAACGACCAGATTTCTATGCCACCTGTTGATGCGCCCGAAGCTTAACTGTGTCCGAGCGTGGTTCAGACGACAGATTATTTGTTTGAAAATGTCAACCAAGATTGAATTGTAACATGGAACTGCTGATCGCATTGCGCGCCATAGCTACTGCAGACACGATTCCTTTCGCCGGTAAAACGAGTTATAGCAGCAGTAGGCCACCTGCAGCGATTACTCAGCACACCAACCACAAGGCTACTCTGGGTACGCCAGAAAATCGCCAGGTGGCGCCATACCGCCCGCTTGCGTTTTACTGGCAGCAGGAGTGGTCATTGGTGTATGCGCGCGGCAATGCATTGTTGCTGGGAAAACTAAGGTGCTCCATGTTTAATAGTTCAATCCTTGCATTTTTCCAAACTTAAATGTCCGTAAAATCTCGCCAATGCAAGTTTTGCATGGTTTTAAACTTCAGAAGAGTGTATCTGTAGGTAAGTACAGAATCCGATAGGTGAGTTTGAGGAGCATTTCTCATGTTTCAGACACCTTTTTGGGGAACGGAACATTGCCTGCTCGATATCGATACTTGTCTATAAAGGAGTACTAATGGGCATTCACCGCAGCTCTACTACCGTCCGTTAATGACAGAAGTTGTAAAAGTCAGGTAGTAGGGCTGCGGTCACCACAGCTACACGGATCCATGCATACTGTATATACAAGTCATGTGTAACGATTCGGGGAATAAACTAACTAAAACCCTCGTCGTCATCCAGGAAATCTCAGGGGAAGGTGTTTAATAATTGGTTTCTATAGACAGACAAGCAGACATGATAAAACGGACACTTCTTCTAGCTCGAAAGGTTGACTTTAACCGTAAGTGAAATTCACGAACTATGTATTTTATTTGCTAACTTTAACAATCACAAAACATACATAGCGCCTCTCTCTTGATTAGACAATTAATTATGTATAAACTCCAATCAACTTACTGCACGCGACGCAGCATTTCGCTCTGCTGCACTACATTACTAGCGAAGTTGGTAGCCGTAATCGCTTTATAATACTAAGCGCGAATCTGTGCCTTTAATAAAGTGTAAGAAACGCTATAGAATGCATTATTTGTGTGTCTGTGTGTTTCTTTATCTCTCATGCTGCGCATTGAGGAATCCTTGGAATAAAGTATTTCGTAGTCATTATCCAGACAGGCTCCTGTTGGAAAACAAAGCCAGCATCTTGGAGTCTTTAAACTCTTAGGTCTTCTTCGAATCTCGGTTCCTTTAGGTCTTGAAACGGCGTAGTTCCGGGCCTCCGCTGGGAAAAACCGAAGCCCAGAACTCACCTTCTTCAACGCTTTATATAGTCTGGTTGCGTGAGCAAAGGTACGCAGATTACCTAAACAGCAAGCTTTTGATTGGCTACATTAAAACAATAAACCAATAAGTTGCTAATCAACGGTAGCTATGCTGTTTTACAACAAAGGTGACGTCAAGACGCTAATCCACTGTTACATTACATGCAGAATCGGAATAAACTTTATATATGTACATACATCGCTGTTTATTAAAATAGAGGCAAAGTGAACGATTTTATGATTACGGCTGTAAAAGAAGTAATCATTGTGAATCAACAGTACAACTATAATTTGGAGACGGAAACTGCCTAAGAAAATTGCCACAGGTTTTAAGCAGAAAGGCGTGTTTTGGCTACACTATTGTGGCCACCGGTTATTACTAATGAGTGACCATTCCGCTGTCAGCGCCTTTGATGTTTCTACACGCCACATGCCAACATTTAAGGCGGAGCTCATTTAATGCTAATAGCTAATATTAGTTCAAAACTAAAGACGATTCTCATTGGTTACTGGCTGGCCCAGCAACTGTTGCAATTTCTGCTGTTCGCGATACATGAGTACTAGTGTATAGTGTACATGTACAATTAGCCAGTGTACATCCGCCCAGTGCACATTGTATATAGCCTCTAGCAGTGTTCTTGATGATAGCCACTTCAGGCTGCGGTGAGCGCGCAGCGATATTATGGTACTAAGCGCACGGTACTTATACAGCCAATGATCTTTCGAGATATTCCGCCGCATACACATCAACTGCAATACGCCAAACGCCGACGCCACCATCGCTGCCCTTTCGCACACAGTGGTTCAACAACATGTGCCCTCAACAGCTCGGGCGTAACGGTACGATCATTTCAGAGACGGAGTCCGCTGGCCACGGCAGGTTTGTGCAGTGCATTGTATTGTGCTGTGTGTGTGGGGATCCGTGGTTCAGATCGTGATGCCACCGTACAATAGCAACAGGTACGTCGTGTGTGAATACCGTGGGTGGTAAGGCACAAGACCACGGCAACAGCCTTGATCAAGGCTAGTAATGTTCAGTCACTGTGTTCATCTTAAACTAGGGACATCCCATTCCATGCACTGTTGAAAGTCTGCTCTGATGGTGACGATATTGTCCCTTTAACGTGCATGTTTGATGATCCCGACACACAGTGGGCCTGGGCCAGGGTGAAACCAAAGTGCGCCAAAGGTGTTATTTGTGTATGTGCTAAATTTTATGTCTATTATTTTTTTGTTTAGGTTGCCAAGACCCCTACGACTATTTGATAAACAAATTAAACTCTAATTGATATTATTTTAATAACTGTAGAAGCGCCTTACAATCTCAAAAAAAAAATTAAAAAAAACTTTTCAAATTGCCATTGTGGGTTTTTACAGAATCTATCGTCGTGTCAATTGAAGTAACCTCAGTGTATGGTCTATATTTTATCACAATTATTGTATAAAAAGATACTTGCACTAAGAAGTCAAGCACCCCATCAGGTCATGATATTGGGCCATTTTTTGTATATACTTATATGGACCTCAAGTCTTACTTTTCCAGAAAATGTTTGGACCTCAAGAAATTGATGAGGAGGTCATTGTCGGCAAATGAATTTGTCACTATTTTATTTTGTGCATGGGGTGCACCTACACATATACCAGGCAAGTGTAATATAAATTATACCAACGCTTCAGTTGACTGAACCTCACCACATTTACGTAATTAACCTCTGTATTATTTGTATTCTACATCTACAGTTTTAACACATAGTTATAGTATTAAATATACTATCAAGTTATTTACGTCATGTGTCAATACGGTAATTTTATGTTTTTATGTTATTTTATTTAATTTAATTTTTTTGGGGGCCTATTTACCCATGAAACAAAGCATTAATGAACCGACAAAATTTGTGCAGTCATTAAGGCAATTATATGCATAGCATACACAAATGGAAATGGGAGTGTTCTAAAAATCTCTCACTTATAATACCCAAAGTTGAACACCCTCAGTCCACAACATTCTAACGAGGAAAGGTGAGTGGAGAAATGTTGAGGGGTGATGGGGTTGGCCTGAGAAATTAAGTTTGTTACAGAATTTTGTACTTATTTTGTTGGCATTGCTTTGGTTTGATCTGGAAGTTCTTATACATTATTTGTTTTTGTGTTTGATGGATTGTATGATGCCATTCGTCATCCATATAATTTTAATCTTCTATTAAGACTGATATTTTAATCTGGGAAATCATAAAGGTGATTTCTGCACTGTCCAAAAGTTCCACGTCTCTGTCGCTGTAGCGATCCAAAAACTTGGCCACAGGACAGGATACTTATGCCAACGTGGGTGAAAACCATCTACAGAATACAGGAAAGATTTGATCCAAAACAAATAATACGATCTAGTCTAAAATAGTCATTGTTTAATTAAAGTGATTTCAGCATATTTTTGTGAAGTGTTTGAAGTCCATCTCTTTTAAAATACAAAATTACTGAGACTTCCAAATCAGTCTGTTTCTTTAGGTCTATACAAAATAATGTCATGGTTCAGACTTTCCGGTTCAAATTAATACCTCCAAGTTATTCAAATCAAGTGATTTTTTTTTTTTTTTCCGAGGAAAAATATTTATTTTCTCATCTCAATTTCACAATCGTTCAGTACAGAAATATAAATAATACATATCCAAAAAATAAAGAGCTTACTCTTTCACAAAGCCTTTGAAAATGTCCCATTTTGATAAAATTTAACACTATTACCATTTGTTTCAGAAAATGAATTTCTCCAATACATAATATCGTTTAATATCCTTCTTTATCTGCTCAGGATGGTTTACTTTCATTCATCTTCATTTCATAGATACAAAACGACACATAAGAAGAATCAAATTAAGGGCACTCAATTTCTATTCAAAACTTAAAGAGAATACACATATTGTCGAAATTGACATTAATGTTCACTGTCTCTTGTCACCATATATTAACTCGATCCCAAAAGGAACGGGTAATTATATGTACAGAACAAAATGAACTAGGGTCTCACTTTCGACTTGGCAAAGCAAAGCACAAATCACTATTCTTGGATCTTAATTTCAGCCAGAAAGGAATTAACTCCAAGATTCTATGGACCAGCCTATATTGAAACCAACGTAATTTAGTATCTAAAGTACACCAAAAGGGAAGACGACAAAGACCAACCATTTTGATATGGGAATATCAACATTCAACTTTGTATCCCACTTACTGATAAATTTAAACTGAACCGTTTTAGTCGCGGTAAAATATTGTAAATACGTATCGAGCCTTTTTATCCTGCAAAAGCAACTCTATGTTAAAAGGATAAAAGGAAAAACAATGTTACATTTTATTCCAGTAGCAAGTACCACGAAAAGAATGTTTAACCGCTTTAACCATGCCCCCATACTCAAGGAAATTCGTTCTAATGTTAGATCGAACCATAAAATTTTCCAACGTTAAAAGTCCCCTCTTTCATCAAGAAGATCGTGGCCAGGCCTCTACACTTTGTTGGCCCAGTGTTTATAATACACTGTTTTCTTGCCAACCTAATCCTGTGATTATACCACAAAGTATTCGTTAAAACATCGTTCAATGTGTCTGGTTCATGGATTGACAATAAAGGAGCACCAGGCATTGAGAACATCAATCCAAAAGTAATTGGGTAGCATTAAATAGTTTTAATGGTTGGACAATACTGGCATGTCCTCCTCCAGAACAAGGGAGTTTTGAATTGTTGTAATCTTGGAAAAGTTGACTGAGTCAACAAACATTTAAGTATCTACGAATCCAAGTAATTTTAAGTGCATTAATGTAAGAACGCATATCGACCATTTTCAAACCTCCTTGACTATAGTCTTGAATCATCTGATTCCTGGATATTCTATCGACACCTTCCAAATGAATTTGTAAAACATACTATCTAATGCTTTTAATCATATAGCCAGGCGGGTCAGAGTGTCAAAATAAGAAATGTAAGTTTTGATAGTAGTGGCGATTTAACTATTGTAACCTTCCAAGAACAGTGAGGTTTCTTTGAAATTCATTGTTCAATTAAACATTTAACGGTAATAATAACCTTATCATAGTTAACCTCACCATGGTATTAAGATTAGTGGAAAATCAATACCAAGTGCTCTAAACGTATCTGACAACCAGTTAATATTAATGTTGAAGTAATAAAGCGGTTTTTATGCCAGTCTATTACTACCTGCCAATCCAGACCGTATTTGTTTTATCTACACTGACTTTGCCGGACATTTTAGCAAAATCATCAAGTAACTTAAAAGCTCGTCCCAATGAAATTTCAATCCATTTAAAATAATACGGTGTCGTCTGTATTGAGAAAGTTTGAGACCCACATCCTCAACTATGATCCCTCAAAATTCTGTCATTGCGAAACCATCTTGCCCAGAATCTCAGCACACAAAGGAACAATGATGGGCCGAGGTCATCGCCTTGTCTACAGCCCTGCTCAATTTTGAACGACTGACAGAAACCATTGATCAAACGGAAGCTTTAGTCTAATTATAAAAAGTCTGAAACCATTTTTAATTGAAGGACCAAAATTAAACTTATCAAGAATATTCATAATAAATTTATGGGAGACAGAATCAAAGGCTTTCTCAAAATCAATTAACAAAAACATACATTAACCGGATATTTTCCCCAATATAGCGTCCGCTTAAAAATCCTTTCTGCTGCTCATGAATAATAGATGAGACAAGTTTTAAGTCTCTCTGCAACACAAGCAGAAGCCAATTTGTAAGAGGTATTCAGTAACGAAATAGCTGCCAGTTTTTAAAAAATTGACGTGGTTTATCCCCTTTAGGCAATAATGTGATAATTCCATATTGTTGAGTAACTGAAAGTGTCCCTGTTTCATAGGCAGCATTTAAGGAACGCAATAAATACCATGATAGATCAGTGAAAACAATTATAAAATTCAAACTGAAACCGTCAGACCCTGGAGACTTCCTGTTTTAGTCTTCTTCAAACATTTAAAATTTCCTGATGCGACAAGGGACCTTCCAGGTTATCACGTGTTGTGTTAGATAAAACTGGAGAGTCTGAATTTTTAAAAATAGACTGCAAATCAATATTGTTATTAGTGTCAGACACGGAGTATAATTTTTATAAAAATGTTCAGCCTCAAGGAGAATATCCTTAGATGACTTCAATTCAGTACTATCATCTTTTAATAACACAACTCATGGTCTTGTTAACACAATTACGCTTCTCCATATTCAAAAATACTTGAAGGTTTTTTTCGCCATGCTCTATCCAACGAGTTTTAGATCTTATTAAAACACCATCCATTTTATTTTTGCGGATATCTACCAACTCCGCCTGCTTGGAATTTAACAACAAATCTACTGAGGTGAAGTCTCCTGAGATACCTTATCAGTTAAATCTTTTAATCTCATTTTCAAGACTGACTCCACCTTATTGGCATATTTCTTTTCCAAGCTGAATAGGAAAATAGTTTTAGACCCAATCTCCATTAAAAGCATCTCAAAAAAAGCTGATCGTTAATTGTAAACTGGATGTCCCTGGATGTATCTCTTCAGACTGGAAGATAAATAAGGAGGCTGCATATGTTTTCACAGTTTCTCAATAATATTTTTAACCTGGTCGACAAACACTTTTGTCAGTAAGCAGGGAATTATTAAATTCCAATACCCTACCCCTATCCATTTGGTTAAAATCAAACTTAATATCTACAAGAGAATGGTCAGTACGATATCCCGGCTTTATGTCACATGAAACAAATTTAGAATTTAGTTCCGAAGAAATTAAAACAAAATCCAGTCTAGATTGCTGAGAAGTAGCGTGTTGCCTCCAAGTATACCTGCGACCATCTGGATTATGAATACGCTATGGGTCAATAAGATCAAGATCACTACACAGAGTTAAATAATCTCTATTTTTAGCAAGAGGATTATTAATATTGACGTAGGTGTGGCAATCCATTTTATCGTTTAGAACTAAATTCCAGTCTCCACAGATGATGGTATGAGGGTTATCAAACTCTTTGACAATATTATTTATAAAATCATAAAACTTAGGATCATCTTTATTTGGGCCAAAGAGTAAACCAAAGTAATATTATAGTCTTTAATCTCCATATTGAGGGCTAAAAAATTACCATTATCATCATTCCTTACACCTAAAATCTTATACTCAAAATTATTATTAAATAACAAATGGCCACACCTCTAGCATTATTTTTTAAAAGAGCTGAAAACACTCAAGCCCCTCCCATTCAGCTCTGATCTGGTCTTCCATATGTTCAACGCAATGTACGTCCCTGCAGACAATAAATTGAATACTGCTTATTTTTCAAGAAATGCAAAACATCTCTTCGTTTCGCATTATCTGCCAGACCACGACAATTCATAGAAGCTATAGACAAACATTGCGGGAATGTAACATTAGACCGTTGGGAGCCAGTACTAACCATTACAATTCTTCGATTTATAAAAGGCTAGGCGCGTCCCATAAAACATGAACAAAAAAGTAAAAAAGCAAAGAATGTCTGGTCGGAAACGGCTCCGCCCGTACTCAATCATAATACAAAAGAAACAGTTTAGCCCAAACACTATTCGATTTAAACCTCCGGACTCGTAATGCAACCCACGACGCCGTCCAAAAAACACGACAAACAGCGTGGTAATAGTATGTCTTATAGAGCTCCGCTCCAAAAATTAAAATAAAATAATAATAATTGAACATCAACTTTACATATCCAAGTATCAAAATATTTTAAAGAGAACAAAACAACAAATGGTCTTAGGCACAAAGGCTAAAGGATCCACCCTCAGAGTCGCTGGGACTGGCACGCTATTTGCCAAGTAAATGAAAAAGGGAGAAACCCAGGGGCGACACCTGGTCCCCAAGTTAAACCTGAGTCCTCCAAAACCCTCCCACCCCTGGACACCTGCTGAACGACAAGACCCTAGTTTTACGAAAGGATCGACCAGTAACAAAGCACAAAGACATTTTCAAGTCAAGTCGTTCAACATGTACCCCAGAAAGTGGAAGAGTTGTACACAAACACTGGCAAACATGATACATTTTACAAGGACCGAAAGTCAACTCCAACTGGCGGCCCTGACTCCCACCCCCAAAACAAGGGACAGCCCGTCTAGACGGTTCCCAAACCCTAAAGTGCTACGCCCATTTCAAGCCAGTCTGAATTCTAATTCCACATATCTGCCCTCGCACCTTTTGTATGTCAAAATTATAAATCAGACTAGATCAAACCAAAAGCAACAATGCCCAAGAACAGCAATCAAAATGTACAAAAATTACAGTTCATATATTACATCCGAAAAAGAAGAAAAAGAAAAGAAAAGAAACCAGTTACTTTGACATCGATTTACAAAATATCTTACAGTTTTATACCAGTACCAAAGTCAAAGGAACCTGTTTCCACTTCTCCATCTCCCCGCCAAAAACCTCAGCTTGATACCCCGGTCATAGAGCTTAACCTCCGTCTTCCATTTGATTTTTCCATCCGATCCCTTGCCGTGAGGTCCTCAAGGACGTACAGGGGCGAGTTTCCATCGCAGTGCGGCGTGCCTTCAACACCTCCTCACTGTGTCCTGGTAGGAAAGCATTTTGACCAGAATGTGGGCAGATCTCCCGTTCTTCCTCAGTCCGTCGGCGGTGCGCCCGCTCGATCTGTGGAGCACCATCCTGGCCGAACTTGTCCGCCAGGATGTTCTTGATAATGTCAAAACAGCCTCTCCTTCCGTCTCCTTCACCCCAACGACTCGAAAATTATTGCGCCTGAAAAACGTTCTTGCTTATTAATATCTGCCTGCTGACAATCTAACTGTTCTTGCAGGGCGAATACTCTCGCCTGTAAATCCTTAACATTGTTCTCCATGACTTCTTTCGCCTTCTCCAGCCCAGATATTCTCCTCACTATTGAACTCTATCGAGGCCCCAAGTTGGGCCTCCAGCTGTCGTTGCCCATCCACCAGCTTACCTCCAGCGTCGTTCGGACGAAAGTTTCAAAATCTTGACTTACACCTGGTAGTCTCAAATGCGCATCAACGTCCGGGCCTCCTCACCTGATGAAGCGGGGCGGGGCCCACGACTGGCCGGGGCCTTGGTTCCCCCATGCTGCCGGGGCCCATTGTATAGGCTTTGTATGCACGTCTCAATAGATAGGTGTAGCTTTATGCACATCTTCAATGGATAGAGCGGAGCTCTTACGGCACGTCCTACTCGGTTGGCGTCATCGGTTGCAATCAACTCGGCGATTTCTATTAAATTTACTAAGGTTGCAAATTGATTTCAAAGTTTCAAGTACAACAAATTACAGAATTCAAACTTTCGGTTTTCGAATATATCTCTTTTCCTGGTTGCAGCTCTCATATAAGTCGCCGCTTTTTTCCAACCAATTTGCTGTTTGGGGGAAAATATGGCTTCCAAAAGACCTAATGAGCTGCAGGCGGAAAGATTTTTCACAGTTTTTGACCAATCACTAATATTTCACCAAACAATGCTTCCAGGAAAATCTAAGAACATTGAAATAAATAACCATATTAGTTGGCTTTAATGATTTTTGTTTTAACTCTATACTTTGTTTTCCCATCTTAGATATCTTCTGGTCTATAGGATCTCCCCCAGGATTTTTCATGTGTTACAAAATATTAATCAGCGAATAATTTGTGCCGATTTATTATTTTAAGTAAAAAACACCCCAAAACATGTTTATGTTGAGGGGGGGCCTTGAGCGACGTTTGAGATCAGATCCAGTACTTAGTTGTACATTACCACAGCCAGCAGCTGTAATGTCCCCATGTGTTAAATAATAAATTGTTATTGTGTCACCATTTAAAGTTTAAAATAATTAGCTCCACTGAGTTTCGATCCAGGGTTATCGACTTAACTACTAAACTACTCGACTACGCTATCAAACCGTGTTGGTATTTGGAGTTGAATTTTAAACTACTTAAATTACTGCGCTTGCCGAATCATATCCTGCTCAATGTGCCTGTAACGAAACCAGACGCTCATATACATTTCGCTATAGGCTCCGGTCATGGCCTAAAGAGGGCGCTACTAATGACATTTGAGACATTTGAGATCCAGTACATTATGCAAACAAAATGTCAATATTACTCCAAACTTTTCATCATGGATTTACGGCACTAGTTTAATGATTTGTGTTCTTAATTTTGATGCACTTTCAAGTGTTGTGCATTGAAATTCATTTCTCACTTTCATTTCTCTGAGTATATTAACGTCTGACGACAAAACAAAATTGTACGTAGGAGTATACATCGAAACATGCACTTGCATGTTCACCGTTTTCTCTTTAAGGACATTATTGCGCTACATATTTTTAACAAATCAATTGTTTTATGTATAACTGAATATATTGAATGGCTGCTCAACAACAATATCGGTTCATTGATCAAGGAACATTTGATGGTCTAAAAAAGCTCACTTTGTGTTAGTTTGCATGCCATGAATTGCAATCACGTAGCATCAGGAAAACAATTCCCTTCAAATGAAATTACGATTGACGACAAAATAAATTTGAAAAAGTGTGATGTTCATATTTGCCGATCGAAAAATATGTATGCATTTTCACTATTGTCTCTGTGCGACACAACATTATTAGCAACAAATTGCTGTATTTAATGAAAACATTTGGATAATTTGCTTTAAAATGTGGTCAATAGAGGGTAGTATGCCACCACAGCTTTTTATGTCGATGCACTTAAATAATTTGTGTTGATATTCAGTGAACCTTGGGCAGGATCATTTATCAGATTGTTTGATACCATGGCAGCTATATGCTTTCTTTCTACAGTGCTGTACACACGTCGGTGTACGGCAAAATTAAATCAATTAAATCAATTATATGCTTTCTTGAAAATCTGAGAAAATTGATAATTATTACCAATGTATTTTTGTTTAAATACAATTTTTTTTATAAACCATACTTCGTTTTTATTCCGTCTTCCATATTATATGAAAACCAACAACAACTTTCACCCAGAGGCCAGAGCAAAGAATTAATTTTAACTGAAGTTACACAAAGTTTGTGTTTCCTGCCGATCGAAGACATTAATGAGCTACATTTTACACGGATCAGTTGTTACATGTATATCTTGAATCGTTAAACATACTCATATAATACATTTTCTTTATGAGGAAGTTTGCATTGTTCGTTTCAAACTAATTCACAAATCGTCACAGCATATCACACTTATTAATTAGAGCTAAATAAAGAACAACGAACTTATATTTTTGTTTTATATTTCGATTCGCTCAAATGTTGTCTATCGAGATTCGTAAATTTATTTTTCTAATGAGTGAACCTCGGGCAAGACAATTGTTCAACTTGTTTGATACCATGACAACGTTTCACAAAGTATGATTTCAGGAAAATCTGAGAACATTGATGAATATATACCGATGTAGGCTATCTACTTTAACAAGTTGTTTTTAACCCTACTTTTTAATAACTTTATTTTCTATATTGGCCTAATGAGCTGCACGCGGAAATAAATTTCATATTTTTTGACTGATCACTAGTACTGTCAGGGTCAAGATCAGAATTACCCGCATACTTTTCATTTTGAAGCTGTGGGAGGAGTATTGTTCAAGATTCAGAGCAGCTTCCTCAAGATGGTCCACTTTGGCGGGAGAGCTGTTGATACAACGGGATCCGAGTTATTTTTCTCTTTTCTTGCGGCATTTCAAAGGGCAATAAATCTGAGATCAGCAGATTTGAAGTTGTATTGTAGATTCTCCAGTGTTTTAAATTTTTTCTTTATTTTAATTTATTGAATTTTTTATTCTAAAACACCGATCTGCCGTACGCGATGACACACTTTTAAATGGAGGGCTGTACTTCAAGGATGTTGGTTCTTAATTTTGATGCACTCAAGTGTTGTGTATTGAAAATCATTTGTTACTTTCATTTCTCTGATTATATTAACGGCAAAACAACATAGTTCTTTAACGACACAACGTAACTATCACAACTAATCAATTGTGATTAATTCTCACGGAAAGACTTATGCAACATTCTTATGAATAACCACAGTGAAATCAGAAGTAATATTGACAATAATTATGAAGAAATTGATTGTGTCACTGTTTGTGTCACAAATGGTGCTTCTTTGCGGAAGCAATTTTTGTGGAATTTGGGAACTCCTTTGGATAACATATCCTAAATATAATTACATTATTGGAGGTAATCTAACTGTCGGTTAGATTCAAGAAATATTTACGATTAAAGCAAAACTTCTCTTTGTAAAATTATTCAGGAAAACGAACTCATTGATATTTGGCGACACATAGAGAATAAACCAGGATAGACATTTTACCCCAAATTAATTAAAAAGACCGAGTTAAAATTGATTATGTTCTAATTTCAGAAACACTCGGATAACAACTACAAGAAATTTCGGTCTGTCAGATCACAGTACAGTAATTGTCCGTTTTGATTATCAAAACCATTCCCACAGGAAAGGGAAGATGGATTTGTAATAATGAACTTCATAAAGACTACAAATGTAAAACTCGTGTTGAATGGATTTGGAAATTTTGGATAACCCAAAAAGACCGTTATGATTGTTTATTTGTTTGGTGGGATATTGGAAAAAATAGGCTACAAAATTATTAAATATTATGAAGGCGAGAAATCATACAAAGAAAAACGGGAAGAAGATGTTTAAAAAACGGTACAATTATTTTGTTAGCAATCCTTCTAACAATACCATGACTGAGCTAGAAGTAAAGGGGAAAATATTAAACATTACTAATCTCACAAATGGGACACAGCTACTCAGATTGCATACATAATGTTGGCAGAGAAAAACTGAGTAAATATACGTTTTTCTGCCAAAAAGCATCAACGGAAAAACAATGTTGAATAAATGTGGGTACAAGGAGAGCAGGAGTTTATGACTGAAAGAAGAAAATAAGGATGAGTGAAAATTAAAAAAAAAGTCAGACAGGGAGACAAATGAATTAACAAGCAACACATACATAAAACAAATTAATGTTAAATGGCGGTGGGAAAAAAAGTAAAATTAGTCATTCCCTTCCTGTAAGTTGAAACCATGGGGGTGCATGGTGTGAATACGCCAGATGCACATCTTTTCTCTGCTGAGATGGATTTTTAACCCTTCTTTGTTTTCCATCTTAGGTCTCTACGTAACAACACAATCAGTGAAATTGATACCAGAACATTTGATGGTCTACAAAATCTGGAACGCTTGTAAGTATTTATGTCATTAATTTCAATCACGCAGCATTGTGCCACCGATTTCTGTTGACTGAAGTTACGTATCACTGTAAGCAAATTAGTTGAAGTGCGTAGTTCATGTTTGCCGATCGAAATATATGTATGCTGTTTCAATTGAATATCGAAATGCAATTTCAACAATATTATTAATTTATTGTTATTAAAAAAATACTTTGAAATTGAAAAAAAAGAAGAAGAAAAAAACAGAGGCGAAAGAGGTGACTTAAAAAAATGGAGACCTATCAGTCTTCTCAATGTTGAAGGATCCGGTTCAAAAATCAACAATCAGAAAACCCAAGGCTTATAGTTAAAAAATTAAAAATTTAAATTGGGCAGAAAGACAATTGGGCAGAGAGAATAAACATAGTGAAGATTATTTTGAATAGAAATATTACTAAATGACTAAGAAATGGATAAAGTTATCATGCAATTTTATTGGTCATCGAAACCAGCCAAAATCAAAACAGACACTATGAGGGGATCTCCAGAATTAGGTGCAACTGGATTAATCATCATCACATGCAAAATAGATGCGTTAACATTAAACTGTCTGCAAAAATATACCAAAACTCAAGAAAAATTGAAATAATTATTTGATTTTTAGATCCAAATGATCAAAATCTTGGTTGTTTTGTCTTTAACAATCCTAAACTGATGGAAGCTAAATACCAAGTTTTTATTAAGATTTAATTCAAGCTGGTGGCTAAAGAATAATCTCCAGAATTTTTCATGTATTAAAATATTAATAAGCGAATAATTCGTGCAAAAAGGGCGAATTTAGTTTGTTTAAATATTGATTGTCTATTCGTTTGGGCCTTGTTTTAAAGCATTCGTCAGTTGGAGTTGAAATCACACTGAGTTGTTGCGTGGGAGTTTTCTTAAGAATATAATTTATAATGTTCCAGGTTTGTTTGATATTGATTTAGCATCAGAAAACTTCTGCATAGTACCTGACTTTGACAACTTTGATCAGACCATTATGTTTGTTACATAATTTCTTGTACTTCATTTTGTTGGTATTCTCTTGGTTTGACCAGGAAGTTCTTATACAATTTGTTTTTGTGTTTGATGGATTGTATGATGCCATTGGTCATCTATGATTTTAATCTTCTATTATGACTGATATTTTGAACTGGGAAATGAGAATCATAAAGATGGGTAAAACATAGTGATGAAGGTATTATAAGCAGTATCACATGAGTACATTTCTCTCTAGTGAACAGTGTTGTTGAAACTGAATGTTTTCTTGATACAATCTGAAGTGATTGAGTGAATTTCTTCTTATTGACATGTGAACCATGTAATTAAATCATGAGAAAATGGGTAGTAGATGATCGGAAGCATCGCAAAACAAGATTCTAGATTTGGATGGTAAATCACAACTATTAGTAAGGATGTTATCTAAACACCTCACAAAAAGAAAGTCCCCACCTGTATGTTTTTAAAAATATTTTAAATTTTAGAGACTTATGAGCATAACATGATATGACGATTTAGCCTGATCATCGACACACATGTTGCAAGCAAGATTTGTGCGGATAACGTTAGCATCAGTGCACACAACTCGGTTGATTGTGTGGGGGTACCTGTTCATTTCTCACAACTTTGCATTGTGGCTCAAAAATAACGCCCCTGAACTCAAGCAAAATGGGTTATCCCTTTTGTCATCAGCTTTATTGACCAATACTTAAGACATAAGCAGCATGTTGGGTTTGTTCAGTAAGGCGTATAACCGCCACGATTGTCGATTGCTGCCTGACACCTTCGGTGCATACTGTTTATGAGGCGACGGATGCGGACTGGGCAATACCTTCCCATGCTTCAACCATTAACTGTGGAAGGTCTCTTCAGGGTGGTTTCCTGCCCGATTCGAGCATCCACGGACTGTTTCAATTTGTCCCAAAGATGCTCGATGGGGTTTAAGTCTGGAGATGCAGGTGGCCAGTCCATCCTGAAAACACCCTCATCCTGCACAAAATCGTTGGCCAGTCGACTCGGTGTGGACGAGCGTTATCGTCCATGAAAACAAAATCCTCCCCAATGGCACCTGCGTATGGAATGACATGGGGCGCAGAACTTCGTCGACATAGCGCTGCCCATTAAGATTTCCATTAATGATGAATAGGTCTGTCTTGCCCCTGTGCTAATGCCTGCCCTTGCCATCACACTGCCCCCTCCAAATGCCACCACAGGCTGGACACATGGCTCTGAATGTTTCTCCCCCAAGCGACGCCACACACGTCGTCGACCATCAATATGGCGCAGCCATACCCGAACCTCGTCACTGAATAAAACGTGACTCCACTGATGACGGGTCCACCTGACATGTTCTCTGGCCCAAGCCAAACGGGTTGCCTTGTGTCTAGCAGACAGCAACGGCTTCTTCACTAGACGCCTGGCGCGCAGACCATGCCCGTGGAGCCTGTTTCTGACTGTCTGGGCGCTGATGGGACCTCTGTGAGCACCTTGGAACCGTGTGCGAATGTCTTTGGCTGCCAATGACAAGAAAAAACACAGAAAATTTAAAGATGATGAAAAAAAACAAAAAACTTTCATGTGAAGTGCGATCCATTTTCTGGCTACTTCAAGACCAAAACTTACCCGTCAGCCTCCTGCTCCTTGTGGGTAACGATCCTGTCGCTGGGTGGTTACACGTGGGCGTCCGGATCGTGGCCTGTCTGCAACAGTTCCAGTTGTGTGATGGCGATGCATCAACTTTCTTATGGTTTTGGGGTCGACATTAAGTGTTCTAGCCACTTCTCTGGCTGACCTTCCAGATTCCAGTAGACCCAGAGCTCTACCCCGATTAGCAATTGATAAACGACCCATGGCATATCCAGCAATGTGCATAATAATAATAATAATAATAATAATAATAACAATAATAATAATAATAATAAAGATTTTTAGCGCGCACATATCCACCCTGCTGGGCGCTCAAGGCGCGGAAACAAAGAAAAAACATTAATACAAACAATATACAATGATAGCATAGGGAAAACAAATTATGTACCGAGATACATGTACCTACAATGCAATTACAAATATACATCATCTTTGAAGAGTTGTGACATAAGATGAGTTTAAGCATCGACTTGAATCTGGTTATACTATGACAAGATTTGAGTTTAGTTGGAAGATGATTCCAGAGTCTCGAGCTGCGACAGAAAACGACCTATCACCCCAGTTCCGTTTTAAAGTTGGTTCCTTGAGGAGTGACATGTTGCTGGAGCGCAAATTGCGTGGAGTGTAGACTTTAAGTAGTTCAGAAATATAAATTGAGCAATGTTATTAAAAGATTTGTGAACAATTAGCATAAGTTTAAAAACAATTCTCTGTGAAACAGGAAGCCAGTGCAGTTCTTTCAAGATTGGCGTGATATGGCATGACTTTCTGGACAAAGTCACAACACGAGCTGCTGTGTTTTGTATGTGCTGAAGACAAGATATTTGATTCTGCGGAAGACCGTAAAGGAGAGCATTCCCGTTACCGAGCCGTGATGTGACAAATGCATGTATAATTTGTTCAGCAGCACTTTTATTCAAGTATTTCCTAATTCGGCTTATATTTCTGATATGAAATGATGATATGCGAACAATGTTGGAGATATGTGGTTTTAAAGTCATTGTCGAGTCAAATATAACACCCAAATTACGTGCATGTAATGAGGGGGTTATTCTGAGTCACCAATTGTAATAAATGGAAGAGAAACTTTAGACAATTGCTGACGTGATCCAAATAGAACAAATTCTGTTTTTTCATCGTTCAATTTCAGGAAGTTTTGTCTCATCCAACTTCGAATCTCTTGAATACATTTCTCCAGTGTTTTAATGCAGGAATCAGCAGGTTCTTGAGAAGATTTAAAAGTAATGTAAAGCTGCGTGTCATCAGCGTAAACATGGTAATTTAAATTATACTTCAAAATGATATCACGAACTGGAAAGGTATAAACAGTAAACCACTGTGGGCCGAGCACAGAGCCTTGGGGTACAAAATAGTCAAGAGTAACAGGCTCGGAGATAGCGTTACCAATACAAACATGCTGAGGCATAATTCAAGGGTAGGACTTACACCAATCCAGGGCTGTGTCATGTATTCCAAGATGGTACTGAAGGCGGGAGAGAAGGATTTTATGATCGACAGTGTCAAAAGCGGCGCTTAAGTCTAACAAAACTAATGCAGTGATTTTCCCCTCATCCATGGCAGATAAAATGTCATTGTTGACGCGAAGAAGAGCAGTGTCCGTTCCATGAAATGGTTTGTAGGCCGACTGAAATGTGTCCGACAGGTTATTAGCACGAACATGGTCAGAGATCCGTGATGAAACAACTCGCTCGATTGTTTTTCCAAGGTACTTTAAATTCGCTACTGGTCGGTAATTTTTGAAAACTTCCTTGTCCAAGGACCATTTGGCAAATGAACATTCCAATAATGAGGTCTTTAGTTTAAAAGTGCTCCAAGACATTATGTAACAGACAAATAAAGCTGATGTCAAAAGGGATAACCCATTTTGCTTGAGTTCAGGGGCGTTATTATGAGCCACAAAGCAAAGTTGTGAGAAATGAACAGGTACCCCCACACAATCAACCGAGTTGTGTGCACTGATGCGCAACGTTATCCGCACAAATCTTGCTTGCAACATGTGTGTCGATGATCAGGCTAAATCGTCATATCATGTTTATGCTCATAAGTCTCTAAAATTTAAAAATATTTTTAAAACATACAGGTGGGGACTTTCTTTTTGCGAGGTGTTTATTAAAGTAGCTGTGGAGTCAATGATACGGGTAGGTTTGTGGATAGATGGTGAGAATGAGTTACTGAAAAGACAATCTACAAAATGGGAAGTCAGTAGTAGTCAATAATGAAGGGTTTCAAACACATTGTGTACCTAAATCTTTTGAGCATACTTAATTATAAAAAAAAATCCATATTTGTAATTTCAATAAATAATTTTTTTTAAATCAATACTTTGTAAGACAGGACTTTTGTCGGTAGGTTTCAAATTATCATGCCCTTGTTCAAGTACCCTCTTTATTGACTACTGACCTGATCATCGTAAACCACATACTGAGTACTGTTCTATACAACTTAGATAGAGTAGAACAAATTATATTGCCAATTTTGGCATTATCGAGCTGGGTCAATAAAGTGATCATGATGTGTGTAAAATCCATACATGTCAATTTACACATACTTTTAGGGAAGGATTCATCTCAGTAAGTGTTTTGTCTTGATAATGTAGAGCCCCATCTAAAACAAATAATTTACAAAATGAACCCTACCCAACCCCAGGACCAGTTAAGTAGGGGATTTTAAAGTATGGACCACAAAAATAGAAGCCCCATCCTATTTTTCTCAATCAGGATGTCCCCAACAATTCTCTGTAACCTAAAGAACCTAATACATTTTGACCATCTATCAGCTAAAACAGTAACTACAAAATAAACACAACATTAACAACATTCTTTTTCTCAATGGCTTTGCAGTACATTTTATTGAATTTATCAATTTCAAAATTTTAATATTGAAATGTTAATTCATAAAATTGATTAATTCATCACAAAAATTATTTATGTCCAAACAGTCAAGTTAATTATAACTTTATAAAATTGCACTTCCCTTCAAGGAAACAACACAAACATGACAAAACAGATAATAGGTCAAGCGCGTACAGGTAACTTTAATGATTCAATGGGTTAAAACAATATTTATATCGCCAATGCTTGAGTGCTTAATTATTTTAGAAAACCAAAAACATACAGAGGTCAGGGTGTTATTGGGGGCTTCACAAACCTTTTTGAGGAATACCACCACCCCCCCCACACACACACGCACCTTTTCCTGAAGGAGAAATATAAATACAATGCACAATACATGGGACCTGAATGTACATTGTATACGCGCAAACCTCAAGATCAAATACAAATTCTTAAGTAGGTTCATTTCAAAATTCAAGTCAGTCACTGATGATATGTTAAACATTTAAATTCAATCCAAGAATTATCAATTTTAAAATGTCCAACATTAGAAGACAAATGTATAATGTTTAGTGTTTGTAAGTTCTCTGAATGGGTTCATCAATAAATATGTATTGACCGTGTTTAACTGGCAATTTAAGGAATTTTGTTTTGTTTTCAATGGAACATTTGTCAGAAGCTTGGTTTAACAGTTAAAAAGTGTAAAAGATTTGGTACATATTTACTGTAAAACCATGATTGTGACGATTATTTTCCCTTCCTCAAATAAATGATAAAGAAAATTGCTGTAAAATAGTGGAAGACACGGGTGATACATCTTTAATAAGACCAGAGAAATCACATCTATCATACAAATACCATCAAAGGCAGTGTACAGTAACCGACCTGTGGAATAATAAGACCAGAGAAATCACAGCTATCATACAAATACCATCAAAGGCAGTGTACAGGAACCGACCTGTGGAATAATAAGACCAGAGAAATCACAGCTATCATACAAATACCATCAAAGGCAGTGTACAGTAACCAACCTGTGGAATAATAAGACCAGAGAAAACACATCTATCATACAAATACCATCAAAGGCAGTGTACAGCAACCGACCTGTGGAATAATAAGACCAGAGAAATCACAGCTATCATACAAATACCATCAAAGGCAGTGTACAGTAACCAACCTGTGCAATAATAAGACCAGAGAAAACACATCTATCATACAAATACCATCAAAGGCAGTGTACAGTAACCGACCTGTGGAATAATAAGACCAAAGAAATCACATCTATCATACAAATACCATCAAAGGCAGTGTACAGTAACCAACCTGTGCAATAATAAGACCAGAGAAAACACATCTATCATACAAATACCATCAAAGGCAGTGTACAGTAACCGACCTGTGGAATAATAAGACCAGAGAAATCACAGCTATCATACAAATACCATCAAAGGCAGTGTACAGTAACCAACCTGTGGAATAATAGGACCAGAGAAAACACATCTATCATACAAATACCATCAAAGGCAGTGTACAGTAACTGACCTGTGGAATAATAAGACCAAAGAAATCACATCTATCATACAAATACCATCAAAGGCAGTGTACAGTAACCAACCTGTGGAATAATAAGACCAGAGAAAACACATCTATCATACAAATACCATCAAAGGCAGTGTACAGTAACCGACCTGTGGAATAATAAGACCAGAGAAATCACATCTATCATACAAATACCATCAAAGGCAGTGTACAGTAACCGACCTGTGCAATAATAAGACCAGAGAAATCACAGCTATCATACAAATACCATCAAAGGCAGTGTACAGTAATCAACCTGTGGAATAATAAGACCAGAGAAATCACATCTATCATACAAATACCATCAAAGGCAGTGTACAGTAACCGACCTGTGGAAATTAAGGAGCAAATACCAACAATTTATTATAATTATTTTATATATTAAATATTATACAAATATCCAACTTAAATTGTAAATAGGAGATTGCACTATAAATTGGAATGTTTCAAATTTATATGTTCAATCTTAAAATGTTCAATCGTGAAATATCTCAACTTTATAGTTGTGCAACACAATGTGAAATGATGTCTAAATTGGTTCTCACAAATCAATGGTTAAATTACGGTCATCAGAGCATGGGGTATACATTATAAAGCCACTATGACTGTTGTATTTTACATTTTGTTTTTTAGATGTCTGCTTATAAACAACACTCATCTTACATCATCTCATGGAGTCAATGCAAGACATGTATCTTAAAATGTTGAAATAGTCAAAATGTTTTGCTCATTTGTATACATAAGCATTATTATGGTGTCCTTTTCAGGCCGTAACTGATACCAACATTAGGCCTAAGCCTAACACCTAACTCCTAACTCCTAACTCAACCTAACTCCTAACACCTAACCCAACACCTAACTCAATTGATGTGAACAAGTTCCACAGGAAGAAGTACTTTCACTGTGTATTCCAGGATTTTTGGAAGTCTGCTTATAAAAAGCATGGTGTCATCAAAGAAAGTCTTCTTCAAATTTTGAAATTGTCCAAAAATTATACACTGATGATGTACTCTGCCTATTAAGGGAGAGTACACTAGTGGTTATAATTATCCGAAACAAATTTGAGTGAATTGTCATCATTATACCATTGATAAAATGTATTTAAATGTATCCATACTTTCTGATAATCAATGTATAGTGCAGAAACCAACCTGTGAAAGTTTCAACTCATTCAATTGTCATTAAAGCCTCATATACACTATTGGTAATCTAAAACAAAATCAATCAAAATTAAAATGATCCCAGATTTACATGAAACTTACTTGGTGTAAAGTAGATGATGGTAATTAAGCATACCTTGAAATATGTCTGTCTCTGTAGCTATAATTTTAGTAAAATAATGTCCAAAATTAATTTCTGTCCATCTGGAGACAAAAATGTAATATACAAAATCTAAATACAACACAGCTGAAAATTTCACAGGGTGGTTGCTTAGTGTATATCTTGATTCAAAGAAAGTAAGGATACTTTTGGAAGCTTTTTTCATAAATTACAAATAATGAAAATGCATTCTGATTTGTTGATATTCGTTCTAAAATGTGAAGATGGATCACCCACCGATGGTGATATGTACAATTGTTACTATAAACATTAAGGCCCTAAGTTATACAGACCCTCTGCCTCATTACTCCGCTATAATGTAGACAAGTTCCTCATAGGGAGAAGAACTCAATTTGTATTCCAAGAGCTGTGAAGCAAAAGATAATAGGAAACCGTTTTTTATGTTATACAGAAATGAGTGATTAATTCTTATTAGGGCTATGCTTCATTGACACTACAGAGCAGGCCTTTAATTTCATTCTTATAGAATATCAAAGTGTCTATGGCAACATTTCAATGGCCACTTAGTCAAAAACCAAGGGCAATAAATAAATTGCCTCTGAGCATTTGGGGTTGCAGTTAAAAGTAGATAAATAAATTTGAAATGGCAAAGACAAGCACTGGTAAATAAACTAACAAGTTACTTATATCTATCTTTTCATTGGAATAGCAATTACGCTGATATATGGATCAAAGCATGATTTTACAAAATAGCAGAAGAGAATTTCTCTAAGAGCAAACATAAGCAATCTTAATACCTTGGTGTCATTGTTGAGGCAGAACATTCTCGTAATACAGTCAACTACTACTTCGAGTTGCTCCTCAGAGAAGGACCCCTCTTCAAGTCAAAACATAATCCCACTGTATGAGAATAACAGATTTGTAATGTTTGTATACTAGAACTATATGTTAGCCAGTTACTTCTATTCCATTACAGTGGTCAAACCATGCAATAAGTTGCCAGAAACATTGGCTACCTTTAAGAAAAAACAACTGAGAGTCCTTCCCATAGGTGTACATAAGACTGTGCCGGGTATCCGGGTACCTGGATACTCAACTGAAACTGTTCCATTTTTCAGTTCCAATTACTCATAAACGACTGTTGAAAATTTCAACTGACCATTTAAGCCACACAAACAAATGGAAATCTCCAATTTTTTGTTAACAAAATGTGTGTGGGGAATGGGGATGATATGAGTCGTTTTTAATATAGAGGTCCACAAAAGTCCATAATAAAACAAGAGAAATTTGTGTTTATATTGGTTATTTTATACATTTGGGAGTATTTTCGTGTTTTACAAAATTGTTTATGGGTACCCAAGTATCCGGAGATTTCCAATTTCTTGTATCCGGTTCCCGAAATAACCGAAAACACACAGCCTTAGGTGTACAGGACTAAACAACAAAGTGTCCAAGTAAGTAACAGTGACTTAACATTTAGAGTCCTTAACACACAGAGTCCTTCCCATAGGTGTACAGGACTAAACAACAAAGTGTCCAAGTAAGTAACAATTAACATTTATGAGTAAACATTTATATAAGTGTTAACGGACCACAGTCTGTAAATGAAATATTCTTTCATTCATCATGCTGACAGAATTGTATTTCCCTTTTATTTTGAACTTTCACCTCATGGGGTCAAATTTAAAAGTCTTCTTTGATGTACCAAGACTAATCCACCAATCAAGTATGAAGATTATCCATGAAGTATTTCTGAAGTGTGACGGGCGGATGGACACATGCACAAAGAACATGTATGATCCTATTTGCTTTGGCATACAAATAAATACAAATGTTTACAATAACAAAAACAATAATACAAATTTGAAATAAGGATGATGGCCTTATTTATTATGTGCGAGTGTAGATATTTAAACAACAAATCAAAAATTTAAAGTCAACCACAATAGGTATTCCCTGTTTTAGCAATGTGAAGACCACTCTCCCAATGAAATCCTACCACTATCCAAGCATCTAAACCAATACTTACCTCTTGAATCTTTCCCTCATTGAAATATAAAAGTCGTTGACATCTCTCCTGCAAAGACAAGTTTAGAAAACATGAGGAAACCATCCCCATGTGTTTGTTTTATTTTCTTTTGCTTGAGCTTATGTGATACATGTCCTCTAAAGCAGTATCTTATGTGTCAACATATCCTGGCCCTTAATGACCAAATGCTATTTGCTACTTAGACAACTTGTATCTACACAAGTACATGAGGCACATTTGATGCAATGCTCATTTCATATAAACACATCAGCATGTACATGAAGACACACATAAAGTTGTATTCATTGATGAAAATGAATCAATTCTAACAAACAACAAATGCAACCAGAAGCATGTGTGTGCATGTCTTAGATCCGAGTAGTCATGTGATGATGTGATTATGAAAATTACTCACCTTCCCTTGAAGAATGTTCTTCAAAATTGTCTTTGTGTCCAAATATCTTATCTGTTATCATATCCTGCTACATTTTTGCAATGCTGCAGTTGACAAAATAAATATATACAATGTTTTAAATATTTTGTAAATAATCAGAAATAATACAAGTGAACTACAAAACATAAATTAAAAAACCAATCAATGTAAGCCCATCCCACCAAATATTTATTAATGATTTTTAAACACAGGACTTAAATTTATTGTTTAAGAACGTTTTTGTCTAAAAGATGCTGAAACACCGTCCAAAAACAAATGCCTTTTAATTATACCACTTTTCCTCAACATTGTACATTCCTATTTTGTTAAAACAAAGTGTTTTTGGCAATTTTCCTATAGGAAATTATCATCCATTATCTTCCATATTTGTAATTAGTTTGTATCCCAACACTTGAGGCAGACCAAACAATTTACATAACCCTAACCCTGCAAAACTGTAGTAAACTGTCAAAATGAATCATATTTGATCACCTTTACAGGCCTCCCATTTTTGCCTCATCTACCAAATATAGAATTTTTTTTAAAGGTAAAAGTAAAATACAGGTTATTATAGGTTTACCAAATGCCAAAATATAGGTTTTTATAGGTTATTTCTTGTGATTATGCAGTGTTAATAACAAGTTTATGGTTCTTGAAGTTGATGGTGAGTTTTGTTTTGATACAAATAAAGTGGCGAACTATATCAACAAGTTCTACACTACAGTTGCCTCTGATTTGGTGGATAAACTGCCCTGTGCCAAAAATATCTTTGGTACTGAATCTAGAGCCTTCATGGATTACTATGAAAGCAAAGGTGTTACTCCTGATTGCCTTAAGCTTTCTGCTGTAACTACTGATTTCGTGTACAAAGAATTACTCAAATTAAATTCTTATAAGAGTACAGGTCCAGATAATATACCGGTCAAATTCCTTAAAGATGGTGCTAATGTACTAAGAGACCCAATTTCGTTCATCATTAATTTGTCCATTTCCAGTAACACTGTTCCCATTGAACTGAAGTTTGCTAGAGTTATGCCATTATTTAAAAAAAAAATAGCAGATCTGATGTTGGCAATTACAGACCGGTCAGTGTACTAAGTGCAATATCTAAACTTTTGGAAAGAGCTGTGTACAATCAATTGCAAAAATATCTCACTGATAACAACCTCATTTATAACTTACAATCCGGGTTCATAACTTACAATGTTAATGTTATAACTTACAATCCTGATTACCTTAAGCTTTCCATGGAACTGAAGTTTGCTAGAGTTAGGCCATGTACATCTAAAATTGATTGGAAACAAAAACTTTGCTATCAGCAAATGTAGCATGACGACATTATTGAGTACATGTAAGCATCAGTAAGACGATTAGTAATACTTGTACACTGAACATGTAAGCATCAGTAAGACCATGTAATGTGATGATTAGTAATACTTGTACACTGAACATGTAAGCATCAGTAAGAGCATGTAATGTGATGATTAGTAATACTTGTACACTGAACATGTAAGCATCAGTAAGACCATGTAATGTGATGATTAGTAATACTTGTACACTGAACATGTAAGCATCAGTAAGACCAATGTGATGATTAGTAATACTTGTACACTGAACATGTAACTACATGTATACAAGAACCCAAACAAAACACTTAATTTATCACTTTACTGTCTGATCTATATGGACAGCTGGGATACATCAAGTAGACCAAACTTGAACAATTCTATTTTAATAATAGTGTCAATGCACTGTTGAGATACTTTGGAAATAAGACGAGCAAAAAACAGACTCTGAAAACAGTAAACGCAGTTTTGCTTGTATGCCAAATAAATTTAGCAAGACTGGAAACAGTGCAGCTTATTTCTTTGTATAGGCTTCTCATAACCAGCAATGATCTTTCACATTGAAAAACATTATAATATTACATTATGCATTCAAATAATGTTAAGTTCATGATATGTGTAATGTACAGTACAAGGTACAAAGCAGTATGCTACTAGAAAGAAGCTAAAAGACTGGAACGCTACGGTGCATACATGATTTTGCCTTGACAAAATACATGTATGCAAGTCCCCTCAGTTTACATCATTGGGGATTGTAATCGATGAAGTGATTGATTTATACTCACATGTAATTCTTCTTGCACTCTTCCATCAAAATCAGTGTTACTGCAGTATGATGTCCAGCATGTATGTGCATGTTGTGGACTGTCTGAGATACAACACTAGAAGCTATGTAAGATGCCTGGATCTGAAACACTTAAGAAAATCTATAGAGCGGTACACATGTTACAGTTTGGCTACAGTTTTGGCTTCATCTCTTTATACTTAGGAAGTAATTTTTCTTCAAAGCCATGAGGATTTTATGAGGAAGTAGAAAATGTGTTGCAGGAGATTAAAAAATATAAGTTTTTATAGGTTAATATAGTTTTTTGGGGGAAATAAAGGTTCCCATTTTGAAATGTTTTTGATAGGTTTTATGGGTTTCGCTGGGAGGCCTGCCTTTAATAAGATGTCAGGGTTTCTTCTGGCTCTGCAAAAAATAAATAATTAAATAATTATACAAATATAAAAAATGTGTGACAAGAATTTCATTTTAATAGATTCAGTGTTGCGTAGACTGTCATAGCATAATGATTTTAACCAATTACATGTAAGTCAATTTAGCACATTACATACATGTCTTCATCTTTATAATTATTATTATAACTGCAAGATGATAAAATACTGTTTTGAAATTGCTTAAAGGAAAATCAACAACATATACTTGGTGTTAAGTTAGTACAGTTATCAATCAATCAAGTGCTTTCATTTAGGAGAATTCACAAAAAGTGTTGTGTTCCAATGTTGCACCTTCTCTTTTTCAAGGAAATTCTCTAAAAGGGAAAACACTAACATTTTTTAATTCCTGGTAATTTTCATTGAGGAAAATACCAATACCATTTTGTACAAAATGACATCAAAAATTAAGATAAACTAATTATTTCTTGTGCTTTGGAACAACTGTTCAAATCACTTGTTGATTCATTTTGACTTAACTGAAACAAATAAATTTGGTGCAAATACCTGATACAGCTCCAGCAGGACTTAAAAAGAGCATTATTGATAAGTATACAAATGTAGGATATCCAATGAAAGAAATATAATTACCATTATTGTCTGCCTTTCTGAGTGAATCTAGCATATTAAGAATCTATCTTATCCGCAATGTGTTTTCTTGAGAATTTCTGACACCAGTCAACATCAGCCTAAAGACAAGAAATTCAGAAATAATGTAGAACATTAATCAATTGAAAAGCAATGAGTATCAAAATAATAGTTGGCTCTGATGACCCAGCTGATGATGATGAGGTCCAAGAGTTTTATTGTGCATGCATATATTGTGCAGACAAATGGCACATCATTTTGACAACTAGAGCTGCTTGGTACACCCGTACATCATAACATGGATGAATAGATTAAATGCCTAAACCTAGCTTTAAACTATGGTCAGAAGCTTCAATAATATCTATTTCCTCATGTTCATGAAAAACATTATTGCATGCTCAGATTTAAGCTCTGCCAGCCTCAAGTTGGGTTAAGATCGACCCAATGCTGAGATAAAGAGTACCTAACTATAAACGCCAACCCCATGTGTATATAGTCTGTGAATGTTTTTTATTTCAAACTTACCACTCTGGTCAATGGGGTACCCGGTTCCTGATGCTTGATAAGTTTGTACTGAATACCGATTGTGGATGCTTTGCAGATGGGCGATAGAATTTGATGGTCTGTGAAATAATAATAATAGTATATAAATATTAGGTGCCTCAGGGTCACATGAATAGAATTATATCACATTAGGTAACATCTGAACTGTCCCATTTCACAAGGCAATCCGAGTGTTATGAGACAGTGATAATTCTAACCATTAATTTTTCAAAATAAAGGCACTCAACTAATATTTGTTTTATATAACTCACACACAGATCATTGTCATTTGATTACACAATCACCAGTTCAGTCACCTTTATTTACTAATAAAGTCATTCTAAATGAGAACCAGAAATGTGTACATTGTGTACATATAACAAATTGTAACTTTTTATGTTTATTTGGTTATTTTAATATTTAATTTAGTTTGATACAATATGAATAACTTTACCCTGAAAATGCCCTGAAAATCCATTTTGCCATGAAATAATAGTTCACCATGATTTCACGGCAATTTCATGGTGTCTCTTCCTGTCAGATATTGGCAAGAATGTTCACAGTGATTTTACGGCAAATTCACGGGGATCTTCAGAATTAATGAGCTGCCCCAAAACTGCCACAAGAAGTTTGTGTCGTTTTAACTGCGAAGAAATTCCAAGAGTATTTCATGGCGTTTTCACGGTGTTGTGTCATCATAAAATTGCTGTGAACTATTTATTTCACGGTAAAACAGATTTTCAGGGCATTTTTAGGGTAAAGTTATTCATAGTGTTATCTTTTACTATTTTTTCATAAGAAGCAATTATTTGCCCTTTACAAATTTCTCATTACATTAACATAATTATTTTGAGTTCCTAACCAATGTAGAACCCCTGTACAAATGCTGAATTTGAAAGGCTTCACTGCAGCTCACTCAGCTATAGTAGTATATGTGTATGATGAGCATGCAGTAATTTCTCTTAATACTAAAACTGACCACAGTTTTTTTTCACTATTAGCATCATGTGATAAACTTACCGAGTGCTTCGTATGTTTTGCTGATTCAGTTATTTGGACTTGAGAATCTTCTTCCTACCAAAACAAATAATAAAGTAACACAAATGTACACAATTAATGATATTGTAATTTGCACTATTAATGGTCCCTTCATGCAAGCATGCTACTCGACCTTGTCTAAAAGGCCTCCATGCAATTTGCAAGAAATAATTCTGTGAATTTTCATAAATTATGAGCCAGGAACAATATCATCACGATCAACAGGGCATGGAATCGGAGTGCTCGTTTTAGATCAACTAAAATGACTGAAAATAATACCCCAATTTATAAGGTCCTATTACTGTTTGGGCTGTGTCAAATAACCAAACATTCGATCAATGGTGCAAATATCTGGTTGGTTTTTCCGGTTCAAATACTTGAAGAAATCTTTTTACTTTTTGTTGATTATTTTTGTTGGCGCTTCCATCATTAACACCCCACGCCCTCCCAATAATCCTTGTGTGTACATTTGGTCGACACCTACCAAGTCAATCCTAATCCGGGCGACATTATGTTTAGTACATTTTTTGGCCCCACTTTATTAGACGTACTCGTTTTATCACATGGTGCAATTTACAATCAACGACTTTCGCATATCGAATATTCGACTGAAATAAAAATCAGAATACCCGATTAACAAATTATTCGAAGACGCACAACCCTAATTACTGTTGCTGCTGCATAAGTACAAAATTGACACTTTGATTACCCAGCGCTCGAAGCCAGCTGAAAAGTGTGACAGTTTTTAGGGTAGTTTCACAATAACCTCACCCCAGTGGTACTGGGGTGAGGTTACTTGAAACACCCCTGCGAAAACTGTTGAGCATAATCAGCGACCTAGTATTACACATGTGGAGGTTTCACACACTAGATATGCTGTTCCTCGTTCCAGACAACCAAAAGCAGTGACCAAAATGCAAGTTGGTGTTTGGAATACCCGTTCTATTAACAATAAAGCCCCTTTCCCACTTACACGATTTTTGCTACGGTAGAGCACGATTTTTCAAAGTTGAAAAATCGTGCTCAGTCGGGCTGTACCGTAGCAATTCACACTCAAAAATTTCAAGGTCTATCGAATTCTACGTCTTGTCAAAACGCTATCAAGACGCCGTCAAGATGTAGTACGGCAGTAGTGCGATAGTGCCACGACAGTTTTACGGTAGAGTTACGACATCGTCAAGATTTGTCACGGCGTACCAAGAAATGCCAAGATTGTACTACGACGTCACTACGACGTCAGTAGATTTCACAAGACGCCAGTGCGACGTGGCAGCTTGTGTGCACTTTTAAACAAGAGACATGTGATAAAAAACACACACTATCAGCAAGAGACACGTGATAAAAAAATCATGTTCTTGCTGGCGTCTTATTGGCGTCTTGTTTAAGTCTTGCTAGGTCGCAGCACCATCGTAGCGGCATCGTATCAGCATAGTAGCGAAGTCTTGGCCTACCGTAGGTGTTGCGGCCACCACGAATGAGTACGAATGAACAAGACGCCGTCACGACATACCACGACAACGTCAAGACAACGTTACGACTCTAATACGATGCTGCTGCGGTGGACCACGATTTTTTCCACCGCTACGGTAGAGCAAGATTTTTTTGAACATTCCAAAAAAATCGTGCTACTCCACGGTGCCATCAAGATCTACTACGGTGCGCTACGGTGGACCACGAATGACCACGAACATGGCCACGACGCCGTTGCGATTGTAAATAATTGAAAAATCGTGCTCTACCGTAGCAAAAATCGTGTAAGTGGGAAAGGGGCATAAGATGACATCAATTTGTGATCTAATCATTAACGAGGTTCTGGACATTCTTATTATTACAGAGTCCTGGATGCATGGAAATGCACTTGATAATCCTACTATTGCAGATCTAAATGTTACATTACCAGGCTACCATTATTGTCAGTTACCTCGTTTGTCCAGTGGTGGTGGCATCTTTGTTCTTTATCGTCGCACTTTGAAAGTGACTTTGAATAAGGCAACCCAGTTTAAGTCCTTTGAGCATCTTGATCTTTCAGTGAATTTTGGTTCATCCTTGTTACGTCTGTATGCCATCTACAGACCGCCCCCATCTACAAAAAACAAATTGACATCACAAATGTTTTTCTAGGATTGTTCATCTCTACTGGAGGAAACAACTGCCATACCTCATCATGTTGTGCTCACTGGCGATTTCAATGTCCATGTGAATGATGAAACCAATAGGGATGCTACATCTTTCCTTGAAATTTTGAATTCTGCCAATCTTTACCAACATATTCTAGGATCCACACATGTTGTTGGAGGTCACACTCTCGACTTGTTGATTTCACGTAAGACTGTTCACCCCATTTGCAGCACTAAAATTCTTCAGGGACAGCCATCTGATCATTGTGCGATATCTTGTGTACTTGATTTTGCTCGCCCGGGACCATCAAGAAAATCTGTTGTCTATCGTAGACTTCGTGACATCAATTTGGATGAGTTTAAACAGGATATTCAGTCTTCTTCGCTTGCCAATGATTCTGATTCAACACCATCTGATTTCGCTCTGCTATTCAATGATGTACGTGCTGCATGAGTTATTTGACAAACATGCACCTCAGAAGACTAAAGTTGTGACCCTTAGACCAAAAGCACCGTGGTATACTGAGGAAGTCGGGAAGCTAAGCGAGTTAAGAGGAGGTTACACTATGAATAACTTTACCCTGAAAATGCCCTGAAAATCTGTTTTACCGTGAAATAAATAGTTCACAGCAATTTCATGACGACACAACACCGTGAAAACACCATGAAGTACTCTTGGAATTTCTTCGCAGTGAAAATGCAGTAAAAACGACATGAACTTCTTGTCGCAGTTTCGGGGCAGCTCATTAATTCTCAAGATCGCCGTGAATTTGGCCTGAAATCACTATGAACATTATTGCCAATATCTGAGAGGAAGAAATACCATGAAATTGCCATGAAATCATGGCATTGTCAGGGTAAAGTTATTCATAGTGTTAGAGCGAAAAATGGCAAAATCGAACGTTGAAGTTGACAAAGATCTCTACATGGAGCAATGCAAGAAATACAAAGATCTGATTGAAGAATCCAAATGTATCTACTATCGTTCAGAAATCTCTGGATGTGATGACAAGCAGCTTTTCCGGAATGTCAATAAGCTGTGTTCCCTGAATAGTACACAATCTCTGCCTAACCACACTTGTGCGAAAACTCTGGCAAACAACTTTGTCTCATTTTTCCATGGAAAGGTTCAAGCAATAAGTGATAAGCTGGATACTATTGTTCCTCGAGAGATAAGTGTTAATGTGGTGGACAACTGCACCAGCAGCTTTACTGAGTTTGAGCCAGTGACAGAAGATTGTGTTCGGAATTTTGTCAAGCAATCGTCTTCATCAACGTGCGACCTTGATCCTATACCTACATCCCTGTTGAAAGACTGTTTAGACGTCTTGGTACCTTACATCACTAAAATTATCAATGGATCTCTGAGCTCTGGCGTTGTACCATCAATTTACAAGTTGGCTCATGTGAAACCACTCATCAAGAAACAAGGTCTTGATGCTAATGATCTGAAGAATTATCGGCCCATTGCAAACTTAATGTCTGTCTCCAAAGTTCTTGAGAAAGTGGTCTCTTCCCAACTGAAAGCCTACTTGCATGACAATGGCCTTTTTTCTGACATGCAGTCAGCATAACGTCAATTTCATTCGACTGATACAGCTCGACTGATACAGCTCTACTTCGAGTGGTGAATGATCTTCTCTTGGCATTACTACTACTACTACTACTACTACTCCTCAGTCGACCCAAGTAGTCGCGCTGCCGCAGGCTTGAGTCGGGCTCGATGTCTGACATGCCACACAACTATAGTCTGTCATCCATGCAACTGACTAGCTCCTCCTTCTTCTCCACTCCTGCGTGCTCTATCAGGGTCTTGAGCATGGTCTTAGTGGGTCTTCCGGGGCCGCGCCTGCCGTGAGTGGGCTTCCACACAATGACCTTGTTGGCCGGTAGCTCTGGGTGTTGGAGGCAGTGCCCAGCGAGGCTCAGCCGCCGCGCCTTGACTTTGTCGCTAAGTAGGGGGATGTTGCCGTAGAGCTCCACGTTGGTGATGTGATCCCTCCATGAGACATTTTGTACCATCCGTACGTAGCATCCTGGTGTAGCAACCGTCGAGAGACTTGGCCATTGCCTTAGTGAAGGTCCAGGACTCACACCCATACAGCAGGATGGTTTCGATTGCAGCATGAAAGAATCTGAGTTTGAGACCCTTAGAGAGCTGAGATGTCCAGATCTTCTTCATATCATGGAGGGCTTTCCATGCGAGTGCCACAGTGACAGTGGCAGTGGACAGTGGCAATGAAGCGGGTTTGATTTTACTTGACTACTCTGCCGCATTTGACACCATTACCCATTCCACCTTCTTCAAATGTCTACAAAGTAGGTATGGCATTGGTGGAACAGCTCTGCGATGGTTCGAATCATATCTTACTGATCGATCTCAGGCTGTTGTTGTGAACAACGCATTTTCGGACATCTGCCTGCTTCCTTGTGGTACCCCACAAGGATCTGTCAAGGGACCACTTGATTTCATCTTGTATACTGATCCTTTGAGTGACGTGATTGGTGCACACAGTGGAATTATGCATATGGTTTGCAGACGACGCACAAGTGTATCAAGTGCTGCAATCGTCCAAAATTGCTGAAGCCATTAACAAATTGGAAAGTTGTGTCTATGACATAAGATCTTGGGCCATCTCCAATAAGCTGATGTTGAATGATTCAAAGGCGGAGATCGTTCACTTCCATTCTAAGCATCGAAAGCCTTCCTGTCTGCCGGACATAGTCATTGGTGATGCCAAAATCAAGGCTACAAACTCTGCTAAAGACCTCGGTGTTATACTGGATAGAACCTTGCATCACACGTGCTGCTTCATTTGGAATCTACAAGATAGGAAAGATTCGTAGGTACTTGGATCAATCAGCCACAGAACATTTAGTGCATGCGTTTGTGACCACCAGACTGGACTGCAATAACAGTTGGTTATATGGCCTTCGATCCTGCTAGTCAGATTGCACCCCTACAGCGTGTACAGAATGCAGCTGTGAGACTTGTCACAATTACAAACCGTCGTGATCACATCTCGCCTGTTCTGAACCAACTACACTGGCTAAAAGTAGAAGACCGCATCCGTTTTAAGATCTTACTTCGTACTTACAAGATACATAACGGTATGGCTCCCATGTACTTAGTGGAACTTATTTCAGATTATAATCCAGGCATCTCTCTTCGTTCATCATCAAAAGGTCTACTCAGTGCTGGCCTGCGAAGCAAGACAAGATATGGTGACCGGGCATTTGCCAACTGCAGCTCCATGTCTGTGGAATAGCCTTCCGACTACTGTAAGAAATGCACCCTCTATCAGTTCTTTTAAATCTAGGCTCAAGACCTTTTTATTTAACTGATTCTTCTTCTTTTTGCCTTTGCTCTGAATGTTTTGTTGTTTAATTGTTTTAACCTAATGCCAATTATGTACAGCGCTTAGAAACTTTGTTTTAGCACTTGATAAGTGCACTTATTATTATTATTATTATTATTATAAATGAGCCAGAAAGTCGATTCTGATCGTGTATATTATAGTGTGCCTTTAATGTATGACAAGGGCATTTAAGGCATGATTAATTTTGGATGAGCCAAAAGAAATTCTTTACCTGGCATACAAATGATGTACTTGCAAGAGGGTCCTCATCAGTGTGTATTCCTGATGTAGATGCTGCTGCAACCTAACATTAAGAAATCAAAGATAGAAGACACAGTATTAAGTAAAAGAATGCCTTCAATGAGGATTTCAGACTAAAGGGCGGCATTAACTGTTATTCATAAATGCCCAAGACAGTTGAGACAATCTGATTGGACAAAATGTAATCACTTGGGGTGTATTAATGGATGATAAAGACATGGCTTATGAAAATCACAGCAGCTCATTTGTGCTAGCTGTTCACCAGCTGTTTTGTGCGAAGCCAACGCGGATTTAAATCAATCAGAATGACAAAGATTGTTTTGCATCACGCACCTAACTCATGTACACTGAAAGTGTTTCGCGTGTCCTCAAAACGTGAATTTACATATTTCTATTTGAGTTTATTCAATAAAAATTGCATATGTTTTAAATTTTGAAAACGAAATAGATACGGGCATAAAGGCGAGGTCTTTTCGCCCGTGACCACACCCAAAACCAGTCATTAACCTGCGGTAAAGACCAAGCAACAAACTGTTATTCCCTTATTAAATGAGCTTACATGGTAAGAAACAAACACAGCCTCTGGGGTCTTAAATCACATTAAGGTTGACATATGGGAATGTGAATAAGCATACTTTTGACACAGTTACATGTATACTTGCATCAATCTATATATGCAAGAACGCATAGAAACAAAATTATTTGAAGACCTTTCTGGAGTTCCTTGTAAACAATGTATGGTAGCATTCATGCTAAACTTGAAAGGCTGCTCTGCAGTCATCATTCAGCATGCAGTAATTTCCCTTAATACCAAACTAGACTGCAGTCACTGCGCTTTTAAACAGAGTACTTTGTACATTTTGCTGATTCAGTTCTTTGGACCAAAACAAATATCAATGTTATAATGAAAACAAAAATTTACATCTTTAATATTTTTAAGATTTATTCTAATGTTGAATTTCTGTCTCTGGAGGCACATTAATAATTGTTGTTGTTTGAGATTGCCAATACAGTGTAGGGGCTTTAATTGAGACGTGGCATCACAAAATTAGCTGAACAGAGCAGAAAGACTGCACACTAGGACACTATTCTCATATTTGTCATTTACAATTGAGATAATTAGTGCTAGTTTAATATTAGTTAACATAATTTTGTCTTCACTGGCAAATTATACAATTTTATCTGGTGTTTATTGACATCAAATATTCAATGTTATTTCAACTACTCTGATTAGAGTTAATTAATTGTTAATAACAATAAATGAAAATTATTTCTTGAAACCGTGTTCAAAAAGCAATATTTCAAACAAATAGGCCATCATTCTTTGTTTAAAAATACAAAGTTCATTTAAAAAGACAACAAAAATCTATTATTGTTGATAGTTTATGTCCAACGTACCTTACACAGAACTGATGAAAGCATGTTGCATGTCCTTATTTTTTCTATGTTTTCCTGTGCAGCTACATAGCAGGCATTCTGAGTTTCTGTCTTATGAGACATAATTAGTTGGGTAACTTGATGAGCCTCTCTCTGGCTTAGTGTCAACAGCCTGAAACCAATCATTTTTGATCATAATTTTTGGAAGGCTTGCAACTGCAATGATCACCAAAACAAATATTAATTTGGCAGATATGGCAACTACAGAATCAATCCCCTCATCAGATTTGATGGAAAGAAATGTTTTACACCTGTAAACAAATCAATTTATTACACATTTTAACTTGGGAACAGAACACAGCAATCGCCCTGTTGAGTGGAACTGATCCACCCATTCTGCAGTGTGCATTTACATGATCCAACTTATTGAAAGAAGCAATTCTCACCATCTTATAATTAAAAGGGAGTGTATATACACCAATGGTTAATAAATGAATGTGAATACATCCATATACTTATAGAATCAAGAGATGTATAGAAGCCAAACTGTCGAAAATATGTTCACATTTGTTTGTATTTGTTAAATGTGGAAATGTTTCAATGTCCAATGATCCATTTAAAATTTGAGTGTTTCATTCATACATTTCACATTCTTTAGAAAAATGATGGCTATATATCAAGTGGAATAACTTCTCAGGGTGTTCAGTATTTCGGTACCATTAACATATTACATTACAAGTATAATTCACTCAGTTACTCCCTGAATTAATTAGGACAAAAAATTACCCTTTCATTCTCATTCTCAAAATATTTTGGATAACATCATACACTGACATCCTGCAACTTGAATTTGTATGTATACAAGTATGTTGGATATTGCAATGGTTATGAAGGGATGTATCCAAACCCCTTTATGCTTAAACCAGTTAGAGTTAGTGTAATGCTTTCATGAGGATGCTTTCTTAAAGGGGGTATATCGTCACAATCAGAGCAGGCTTGTGGCTTGACATTGAATCCTCCACTGATAGTTTTAGATAAACTCAGATGAACGCAGTGAATATTATATGGATATAGATTAATTATTAATTATAAATATTAATTTGTTGCAGCTATTTTACATACATGTATGATTGGGTATAAGAATGGTTTGCCTCTCGTCTCAACAAACCTGCTTAAACTGCAAGCCAAATGATCAGTCCCACAAGAAAATAACAATGACTGTCAGCCCATTTGTAACAATATCTACCCGCTTTAAACATGAATTGGATAATGTGCTGAACTTTCAAAACAATATTATTTCTACCAAGTACATGGCCTTCAAGGCAATTAGTGCCCACCTGTTTGTGTGATTACTAATAATATATGAGTAGCTGGAAACAAGGGAAGGCAATGACCAAGGCCTGAGGTCAGTATTGAATAATACATACAAATAATTGAACTACTTGAATTTCGTTCTCTTTTAACATATGCTTAGTGTTCGCATTATGTCCATCGATATATATTTATAGTTAAATTTCTTCCTCTGAGAATAAAGTAAACTGATCATGTCTGACTGAGGACTTACAGTACTTAAGCATTGACAATCCCATGGGGGCGTTATACTATACATGACTATAATGAGGATCAAACTATATATGTGTCTGGACGTGCAAGAAACAATTCAAGACTCTAGTTCACGGTTCAAGTAAATTTCAGAACCCTTTGTTACGGTATTTTAACCATTAAGGATAAAGAATCAACAAGATGTGTGTAATAAATATATAAAAAGAAATTTGATATAGAGGGTGAGAATAAGAATTCTAACCTGAACACCCACTGGAGGCAGGCCGTGTGTATTTTATGTAGAAGCTCAGTTGCCTCTCTAGCGTTTCATTCAATATGACTGTGGCAGGTCCAAGATGTTCCGTCTTGTGTTTGTAAACCTGAAATGAGAAATGTATTGTATCAGTAATGCTAATAAGGCTAAATAGCTCAGGTTCCAAACCTAATACTTAATATCATGACTTTTAAAAAGCCTCATCCTTGTGATCCCCAGACAGCCGCTTCCATGGGGGTGTGATCCCTGGCTAATGACATGTATGGAAATTGAATGGAGTTTGATGCTTAGCGCCCCCAGAACAAAGATAATCCTGCTCTTGTCAACTCAATTCATTTTAATAGACAGATTCAGCCACTCAGTGCAATATACACACACACACATGTATTCATCATGATATTTTTGTTCCTGACACATCCAGCATTTTTCTGACTTACTTATGAATGCTTTGATTGAACATAAATTGGCAGAACTCATTCGCTGCGAATAACTTTTCAGAACTAACTTTTCAGAACTAATTACTACTCAATTGAGATTCCACATGGTGTCACCGCAATTAGTCTTACTTATCATCCTCACCATGCAAAGCTACAAGTTTTACCTAACTTCAAATGTATGAATATCTTCGAAAATGTCTGGATCTACGGAGTGTTTTCTATGCATGTACTCTCCTATTGTAGCATTTTGTATTACTATCCTGCTCATGGAGCTTGTCCAAGCACAATTTTCATTATGATAAGATTCCTTATTTGTTTGATCATCGTCCACGTTAACTGCTCAGCCGTTTCTTAATTGATATATCATATAATAAATATGAATGTGCCATAAAAAAGTTTTGCAAATAAGGGGATAATAATGTAATGCGCCTTGAGCACCAGTTTGGTGGATACGTGCGCCATATAATAATAATAATTATTATTGTTATTGTTATTGTTATTGTTATTGTTATTGTTATTGTTATTGTTATTGTTATTGTTATTGTTATTGTTATTGTTATTGTTATTGTTATTGTTATTGTTATTGTTATTGTTATTGTTATTGTTATTGTTATTGTTATTGTTATTGTTATTGTTATTGTTATTGTTATTGTTATTGTTATTGTTATTGTTATTGTTATTGTTATTGTTATTGTTATTGTTGTTATTATTATTATTATTATTATTATTATTATTCAAAAGAGAATTTCTACATGGTGTCACTGTAAACAGTCTTGACTAATTCTTGGTGTAAAATGTAACATGATCAATGCATACTCCACTGCATGCATATACATCCATCATGGGAACAATTCCTGGTAAAATACCCCAGGTGTTGCAAAACTTAATTTCATCATTTGTTTCCTTGTCCCCATGTGCCCCATCCTCTCTATACTGCACCGAGCTTGAGATCAAGGTTTATTTACCACTGATCTGTGACTTCAATTTGATTGACGTGCACACTTTATATTGACAGCAGGTACTTGTTGACCGCTTTTGGTTGTTTCTTGGCCGGTAAGTGGTCGCACAATTCTAAATAACAGGAAGATATATATTTACAGGAATTATGTAAAAGCTACATTCAGTTTTCAACGACACACACACATACTTTGAAAACTGCATTGGTACAAATCAGGTTTGCACCAATGCAGTACATGTACTGTATATATGGTGAAACTGTGTTGCATAATCTGCTAACTCTGGTTACCGTGGTGAATAGGCAAAAACATGCTCGTCTAGCTCCAAATACATTGTAGACAGTGAAAATAATGCCTTTAAAAAATACGTTATGTCCCAGTAAGTAGCTTGATCTATAATCGCTTATTCAATTCATGGAAATGATGAAGGCACCCTGTTAAAAACAGAACCATATTCGACCACACACTGAACATTTTTCTAATAAAAAGGAGTAATTTGCACACACTATTAATAACCTCGTCCAAATTTAGTTACTGTAGAGAAATTATTTATTTTGGGAAGTATTCATCTTAGATAAATAATGCTGTCCAGAAATTTTTTAAACATAACAAAAATTCACATGGTAGATTTATGATATATTTCTTTAAACATTGAGGCTTGAATGACATTTGTTTACACACTTCCCTGTAAAGATGTAAGGTTTTCCTCATGTTTAGTTCCAAAGTATCATTTGACATTTATTCACAATATATTTATGAAATCACTTCTGTGTGCCTCTACATCTTTAAAGAGAAGTTTGTAGACAAAATAGCTATTTGTGTCATCTGCCTTTGAAATATATCATAAATGTACCTTATGAATGTTATTTGGTATACATGTACATGTAGATGACTGTTTTGAGGATGATATACATTTGATAACCAGTAATTACCACTGTTACACTTGGCTTAAAAGTGTGTAGACTGTTTTGGAATATTCCTGCACTTTATATTACCTTTGTGAATTAACGTATAGACCTACTGCCATAAAATGTCACAAGTTAATGAACAAAAGGAAAAATGTAACAAAAACAATAAAAGTTCATAAATGTGAACATCAACATTTCAATAGTTTATTTAATACTCGGCCATTTATTTATTTTATTTTATACATATTTGTTTTATTTTTAAGTTGAGTAACAATCCCTGACGAGATAGTGCTTTGTTAATAAAAAAGGGTACAAGATTTGGATTTTAAGACAATCTCCCTGTAATTTCTTAACACTCATAATAGTTGTCATACTTTTTTTGGATATGCACATCCTGAAAAGGCAAGCAAGGATCAAGTAAAGTTTGAAAACCAAATCCAACATTGTCTATACTCAGAAAATGTCACCAAATCCGTAAAATGCTTCAAAAACCCTTAATACATTGCTTATGGTGGGTGTGGTTGAACTTGGAAGTATAGTGGTTGGCGAGGGGTTATGATGGGTATAGTTTGCAACATATAGCCCAAAGTTAGTCACGTCATTGGGCTGTGTTATTTTCCATAGCTGTACAAGCCAACAGCATTAAGATGGACGGTCCTTTAAAGTACACAGCATAACTAAAACCAAATTTATAAAAATCATATTTTTATGACAGGACCGAGTATACCACGAATTTGATAAAAATATTCATACTGAAAATTTGAAATGTTAGGGCAATTTTGATTCATTTAGAAAATACTGGTTATGAATGCCAGTGAGTATTCTGACTATTTGATTATATACAATCGCTCGTAACTCTACATGATAATGTTGAGTTATGATTACCACAACTGATGGGAGTGATGCACTTCAGGGCAGTCATTTACAATTTGACAATTTAACAGCATTACAATGGAACAACCTTCCTGCTGGATTGTTTCCACCAACTTACGATCTAATTAAGTTTAAGAAAATATCAACAAATGTAATCTTGCTTAAAATGGTGGATGTTATCGCAAAATGTAACCCCTTACACCTAGTGGCTTTTTGGGCCTTGTTTGGGTGACTGACAGTAATAAAAACAAAACAACAAAAATTAAAATAAAAAATAAAATGTTGAATCATCATGATCAGATTCAATGATCAAACAAACTAAATTGTTGTGTTACAGTCAAGGTAGATTTGGCAGAAACCTAGCTTATACTTGGTCTCTAAATAATGGTACTACTACTAGTAATAGCGCGGTTGCACAGAGTGATCAAAGCGTTTATCTTCAGTGTAACGTTAATCTTAAAAATTATCTAATACTCACATCACAAATGAATGGGTCACACACGTCTGTATTCCAGATCCAAACTAGCACATGTATGAAATCTTGATCATGTTGTTGATAAAGCGCCCCTTTCTGTCAGCTTTTAAGGACTGTATGCACAATCACGGTGCACATAACTTAAAGGGACAGATCGTCACGATCAACAGGGCATGGAATCAGAGTACTTGTTTTATCAACTTAAAATAACAATTCAAAATGATAAGGTTATGACCATTGCTGCTGAATAAATGAACCAGTAATGTTCAGTGTTCACCTTAAACATTGACCACGGCACGTTTCCTATCGTGTACCATATAGTTGCAGAATATATTCAGCCTTTTTTCACGTTGTTTTCATCCTATTGTCCACATGTCCATCATCTGTGTATTCATTAATCAATTATTTATTATCACTTTATGTAATATTATTTATTTTCATATTTTTATTTATTTCAGCATTTGGGCTTATTCTTATTTAACCCTTAATTAGTTTAATCTTTCTAAACAATTTGAAAGGTTTTAACATGTTTATTGTACGTTATTAGCTAGTGGTTTTGTCTAGAAATTTTTCTTCCGTATAAAATAATGCAGCTCGGTGCAGTATTTTATTTTATAAACACCTCAAACCTCATATATAGATTCTGGCCTTATAATTATTGAGAGCGTCACATGACGTTCGGTACTTTACTATAATGCCGTGGCCAGTTAAATGTACCATGAAAAGACTAGCTCATGGCAACCACGAATCAGCCCATGGCAACCGGTAAAATTGGTCTAAACGTATCAATGCTGTTGTTACAACATGAATTAATATGTTTTATATAATTGTTACAGAATTTCAATTAATTTCGAGGTTGTCAAGTTAATGAAAGTCATGTATTGGTTTGATTTATTGTAGCAGGTCTTCAATAAATTGTGCAGAATCTATAGTTATAAAACAAATGTTGACTGTTTTCACCGTATATAGTAGGCTTAGTCCGAATGCTTCTTCCATTTATAGTCTCCTGCGTAATTTGTCACAGCAACAAATTACATAATTCTGTAAAATAGGACACTGTGAATGGAGGAGGAAGAAGCATTCGACTAAGTAAACTGAAATTATCTGAGCGTTCTATTCTCGGCTTCACCTCAGGAAAATAGAACGCTCCAGGGATCACCTTGGGAGGCTAGATCATCAAATCACCTCGTAGCAGTCAATATTTGTATAGGCCTACCATTATTGCAGTTATTTCACCTTGAAACTGTCAGTCGTAAGGTTTTGTGGAAATACATCTACACTGTTCAATTGCATACATTATGTTCTACAGAGTTTCCACTTGTCATATAACTGTCATAATGTATGATTCAGTGAGTGTATATATACACTAGTTAGCAAAATTGTATGTCTAAAAGTAAGAGAGTTAATTTCTTATTTTGTTTTACATTCCTGGGATTTAAAAGATTAACGTTAATCCCTAGTTGTCCTACTTTGTTAGTCATTTAGCTAATAAAATTTTGTCTTACGTTTTAGTAATTTTAGTAATTTTAGTTTCAACTTTTGTCAACCTTTTCCTTACATTCTAAATTAATATCCTCTGCTTCATCTTCATATGCTATGGTGCATGGCTTCCACGTGTCCTTTCATTTATCCAGGCTTTTGTTGTCACCGTCCACCATTTTGCCCTTTATCCTTCTGTCTCCGTGTGTTTCATGTTCTTGCTTTCACTACTGTCACGCGTCGCGTGATTACATTCACACTTGGATGTCCTTTAGTTGTAGTAAAATGTCCTTTTTCTATCGGCCACATTCAACTGGTTTTTAATCACTTGTCTTCACAGTTTTTTTGTCCATCTTCAACCAATGTGTATATAGAGAGATTTTCTGGAATATAATACAATTTTTATTTTTGGAGACCTTTTCTGATCATACTTTTTTGATACACCCTGTTGTCACTGAAGGGTGTTATTAGGACTCCATGAACAGGTCGAGGCGAAAGAAGTGAAATAATTGGAGACCTAGGCTCATCAGTCTTCTCAATATTGACTATAAAATCACATCCAAAGTTCTAACCAAACGTTTGGGCAAATTGATGCGGGTCTGTCACAGATGAAAATCAAACATGTGGTGTAGTGAATATCTGCAGTGTTAATGGTTTTAAGAGACGTTATTGATTACGTGAACATTTACAATATACAGCGGCGATTATAAGCAATGATCAAGAAAAGCTTTTGATCGTATAGAATGGCGCTATATGTATGCTATGAGAATAAACATGTTCTGTCTGGTTTAGGACAATGGATAAAAGTGTTACAGCAATCCCATGGTTGGTTGTTGTTGATAATAATTCCCCAAGCCTTTCACGCGATAAGAGTGATAAGACAAGGACGTCCATTATTATCTTTTATATTTGATATGTATAGAAGGCCTAGCAATCTTATAAGACGTAACCAGAATATCAAGGGTTGAACCCAAATCAGGAAGGTGAAATTTAAAAGATTCAAAACGCTGACGATACTAACATTTTGTTACCGACAATAAAGAGTTCACCTGTTAACAACAGTTTGGTATACGTACAGCGAAATATCCAGTTCAAACATCAACAATCAGAAACCCATGGCTTATGGTTGGGAGCTTGGAAAACAGAAAATGGGAAATTAAACATTAAAATTCTGGCCCATATTTTGAAATGAGATCAAGCCGAAGACAATTGGGCAGAGAAAAATAAACAAATGAAGAATATTTGGAATAGATGAAAGAAAGATTTGACTTATTAAAGGAAAATGGAGGCAGTTTAGCTTGTTATGGTTCAGTTCTTTCTTGTCCAAATGACATAACTAAAGAAATAGATAAAGCATTAAGTAAAATTTATTGGTTATCGAAACCAGACAAAATCAAAAGAGACACTATAAGGGGCTCTCTAGAATTAGGTGGATCATCACAGATGCGTTAAAATTAAACTGTCTGCAAAATATACCAAAACTCAAGGCAAATGTAAATATTTATTTGATTTTGGACTCCAAAAGCAAATTATCAAAATCTTGGTTGGTTTGTCTTTAACAATCTTAAACTGATGCATGGGAGAAAAATACCAATTTTTTTTATAGAGATTTAATTAAAACGTTTAAAATGCGGATATAATGAAACTCAATGTCAGTTGTAGCAACGCCTTTATGGAATAATTCAGTTAATACCAAAGACAAAATGCTTGATAGTAAAGAAAACCCTGCGGAATGTTATACTAAACACGGTTAAAGATGGCTTTTTCTTAACACCTCAAGAATTGGACTGTTAAATGTAATATTAAAGTCATAAACGTTGGAAAACTATAGTGGGTCATTATGTTATTCTAATGCTAGACGATCAAGAAAGTATTTTACATTCGATACTTCAGTGAAACAAATTTATGAGTATGAGCCAGAAAATTCATCCCGCCTGGTACAGAAACAGTTTGGCCCAAAAAAGCTCAATAATATTAGACAAAGTTGCCTCTGATTAGAAAAAAAATATTTGGAAAAAACATCAACATAAACAATAGACCATGAAGAAAAAGATCTTTTGGCTCTGCTGACATCGGATTCTTCATACGAATGAGATATATTGACTAAATGAGAATGGTCAACAGATAACCAATGTGGTATGTACAAGCAAGACGGAGAAACGATTGAACATTTGTTTATTTACTGGTAGAAACACTTGCTTGGATTTTTATAGAAAATATTTTTTCGTAAATATAAGGTAATGAACATTATTGTCTCTCAGTGATAATATAATGGGGTACATAACACATCGATGCTATCACCTTGTTTTAATTGCCCCAAAAACGTTTGAGTAACAAGATGTCAAAATTTAAGTGAAACTTCCATAGGTAGAGACAGTGTGTTATTAAATGTGTTATTATTAAACGAATTATTATTAAACGAATTATTGTACTTGTTTGAGGCTATCCAAAATGATTTCATCAAAATCTTACTAGAAACAAAGCTCAGTTACTTATATGGAACAATGTTACTTTTCTTGTTTGTATAATGGGATTTCTGTGTTAAGATCAGTATTTTAACCAATATTTTTGTTCACGTATTTTTTTTTTTCATTTTAATGTAGAAGTCTTGTAAATTTTCTTTGTAAATATAATTGTTTTGTATATATTTCCCACAGGAAAACATTTCTACAATAGGCTGGCCCCTAGCCAAATCAGATTTGTTTCAACATACTGTATGAGAGAGTAATGAACATACAATGTTGTTGCTCCCAACCCCAAGTTGTTTCCTGAGGTGCCGGACCCCTTAATCATATAGCTGCCCCCTGCGTCGGTGATTTTGGCATTTTCAGAGGCTTATACCTGAAAATTGGGAAAAGGATATTTGCTGGAAAATTGTTACACAGGTGAATGATACCTAATCTGCAGAATCTGCTGTCAACATAGTATAATATCTCCTGTTCAAGTTATAGTCCTCCATAACCCACAATTGAGCAGATGTAGGTTATTGCTATTTTGCCATTTGGGCCCATCTATCTGGTGACTACACAAGGGTCAGATTGCTTTACATTATATATATGTTGCCCCCAAACAAGGATGGACCAATCATACCTTCATTGGTGGTTTTGCTGGGTCTGAAGATAGGTTCGGTAGCAAAATGTCAAAAAACATCTCGTAATGGATGGTTGACCCAGTGGCGCACCCATGGGGCTTAGCTCGAGCCTCAAGGGCCCTCTGATGTTTTATTATTTTAAAGATGAGCCAGAAAGAGAGCAAAATCTGGAGCCCAAGTCTTGTCTACAGAGGAGTTCGGCGGGAAGGAGTATAGGCAGTGGCAGCGGGATGGGGACTCAGGAGACTCAAGCTACCTCCAAAAGTTTTCCATTTATTCCACTCACTATTATATTTTACGGCGTTATGTATGGCTGTGCATGTGCTTGAAGGGCCACCAGTATATATAACAAGCATTTTACACATTCCCCTCGCCATGGTGCACCCTGATCAGATAGCTTACTTAATTTTATTTTCATTTTCTGTTGTCCGCTTTGTTGAGGTCGTTGACTGTCGTTGAGGTTACCGTAAAATTTAAACACGCCCGCATTATAACTGAACCTTCTTTCCAGTTTGTACAATAATGGCCCAGGATTGGGTTTTAATTTACAAAGATTATGTGACACTTTTTACAAACACCGATTGGATAATATTGGGATTTCAGCTTTTGCCGCCAAATTCGTGTTTGAAAATTTAGCTCCGCCTTGAATGATCAAGCAAAACTTTACGTCCACGCAATGAAAGCATTTAACTATAGGAATTGCAGACGAAACAGTTTCAAGTTCTTTATACCGAGAGGAAATTATATGGAGCAAAACCACATCTGAATCATGCCATATCGTCTTCTTTTATGACTAGGAAACCAATTAGGAAACATTTAACATGTGCCAGGTTCACCGACGAGCACGACTAGGACATGGCTGCATGCGCTAGCGGTTGTGGTTTGGCCAGCCATGTCTCCCCCATATTGGATTTCAAATAAAAATATTTCCTTGAGCCCCCCCCCTCAATCAAATCCTGGTGCGCCATCAGTTGACCAGGTGGGCCACCACCATGTATGTACACCATCAAATCATCTTTAATCAATGTATCCAAGGGCTATGTACCCCTCAAACTTTTGGAACCTGCCCCATCATATCATTTTAACTGAAACTTTCACACCTTTAAAATGTATGTAATTAAGTTTGGTATCTTTTCTCCTCATGGTCAGACGATATTTTCATATAATGGTTTTGTTGAATGACCGTATTTATGGGCCACAATGTGTGTTTTAATAAACCCTTAATAATAATAATACTAACTGTCTTAAGGACAATATTTAACATTTATGTCTTTTTGACATTTATAACAACTTGTCTTGGTGGGACACATTTAACATTTATGTCTCTTTTGACATTATAAATAACTTGTCTTGGTGATAATATTTAACATTTATGTAATTTGACATTCATAAATAAATTTGTCTTTGGTGACAATATTTGGCCATTTATGTCTTTGACATTTATAAATAACTTGTCTTGTGATAATATTTAATATTTATGTCTTTTGACATTTATAAACAACTTGTCTTGGTAGATAATATTTAACATTTATGTCTTTTGATATTCATAACAACTTGGTTCTAAGATAATATTTAACATTTACACTTTTTGACATTGATAAATAACTTGTCTTGTGATAATATTTAACATTTATGTTCTTTTGACATTTTTGAATAACTTGTTTTGCGACAATATTAACATTTATGTCTTAGTGACATTCTTTAATAAATTCGTTGAATAAGTAGACATTATAATTTGGATTTGTGTGAATTGTAAATATTAATCAGAACGGCATGGATGGGTGAAGGAGTTGATACTTTTATTTTAAAAATTAATCGAATTTAAGGCATTATTATTTATCGTGGTTTGAATACTTTTAGTGGACCAGGTTGTTTTAGTTCTGACAATTTTAAAGAAAAGCTTCAATGAAATGGACTGATTTGTCTCGTTAGTAATTTTGTGTCTTTTAAAATAGACGGACTTAAAAACTTTATAACTTCACAGAAATATATAATTGACTATAGACTTAGCTTGTATAAGGACAGCTGTGCGGAGGATTAGAGTTAAGACCCCTTACAAATTTTCAAACATTGCTCCTCCCTCTCTGACCAAAGAGCCGCACCACACACATTACACGCATCTTGATATGACATAAATGATAACCTAGTATAATTTTTGAATGTCATTTTGTACTGATTCACCCTTGAGTTTGCTTAACAGTGATACTTGAATGCCAAGGTCTAACAAACCACACAACAACAATCAATTATCTGCTGCACGCCAAACATTGGCATATTCGAGCACAGTCTAATAAAATCAATAAACAACAATCAATCTATCCACAGTAATGCCAAGATGGCATATTCGAGCACAGGTCTAATGTAACCACAATAAACAACAATCAATTATCCACAGTAATGCTAAACAACATTATATATTCGAGCACAGGTTCAATGTAACCATAATCAACAACAATCAATTCATCGCATAGTAATGCCAAACAACATTGGCAGGCTCCGAGCACAGGTCTATCGTAACCACAATAAACAACAATCAATTCATCCACAGTAATGTCAAACAACATTGGTATATTTGAGCACAGGTCTAATAACCTCAGCTAACAAACAACAATCACCATCCACAGTAAAAATCTTTTCAAAGTCCTAAGTATGTACAGTTTCATATTAGCCTTCTTGAGCATATTATTAATTTGGGTATCCATTTAAGATCATTTTGTATCCAAATTCCTAAAATTTTTAGAAATACTTAGCACTGGTAAGCTCTCTGATTCAATTATCAAGTTTTGTAAATCAAACCTCTCTATACCTCATTCATAAACCCATGGCAGAATCACAATAACTTAAGATCCCTGTAAATGCTTACCCATTCATAGGCTAAAAAGTGAATAAATTTAGGAAAAATTAACTTGACAGTAATTAATGAGTTTGTATTTTCACAAATCAGTTGTTTAATGTATACCTATTGAATATATCAGATAGCTGCAGTAGAGATAAACATACAGCAGTTCATTGCAACATGATCATTTGATGGTTAAGAAACAACTGTTAGTTTTCATGCTATGAATAGATGTGAAAACACCGAATGGGATTGCAAATTCATCATTATTTATCACTAATATCAATCAAGCAGTGAACAGCCACGAATTATTGTCGGTAATTTAATTGAAACTGATGTCGAAAGTCAACAAAACTAGAAGAAGTACGAAGTCGATCGAAATACTTGTATGTATGATGATTATTTCTATTTAACGCACCTTTATAATGAACTAGCAAAACTTCTTTTAATTAGTTATCTTTACATCCAAAGAGGTAATCATACTGTAGGAGTACCTTTATTTATTAAATATGGAATTGGGATCTTTTACTTACAAATAAAATAAATTCGTCACCTATGTCAATTTTTGGTCAGTGATGGGCAGCGTACCAAAACGGTTTTAAGAATGTTGATAAACCTCTCTTTGTATTGTCTATCGATTTGTTTTTCGTTCATATGTTAACCAAGGCAGAATAATTATACAGTATTTGACCGATTTAAAGGATCTAAGAACAATTGCGAAAATAACCAAATGAAAGGGTTTAATAAGATGTTATAACCCTACTTTGTTTTCCATCTTAGATTGTTGAACAACAACACAATCAGTGAAATTGAACCCGAACATTTGAGGATCTACACAGTCTCTCATTACTTGTAAGTATTGAAGTATCTCCAATCGAACTGTTTTGCTTGATACACTTAAGTATTGTCCATCGAGATTCATTATTTAAAATTGTTATTATAAAATATGTAAACCCCAGAAGGATAATTGTTGTTGTGTGTTTTAACATACCCTTGGAACTTCTAGATCGTATTCTACACAAAACATTAGATGGTCATGTACCTAACTTGTCGTGAATTTCAATTACAATAATCAATTTAAATTTATTTTAAATTAATGTATGTCCAACGACGAAACAAATTATAGGGAGTAAGAAGTTCGTGTTTTCTGCTGACCGGAAATATTTGTATGCATTTTTTTGCTCAGGTGAAAATTTTTCAAATTGTTTGATATCATGACAACATTTTCAAAAAAGGATTTCAGGAAAATCTGAGACGATGATGATGCATACCGATTTAGGAAAAATGTGTCTACTTTAATACGATGTTTTAACCCTACTTGGGAAATTCTTCATATAGGTCTAATAGAGCCACAGGCCAATTTTTTTCACAGTTTTGTAACCAATCATTAATATTTCTTCAAGTATGCTCTTAGGAAAATCCAAGAACATTGGTGAAAATAACCATTTAACGGATTTTACTGATCTTTGTTTAACGATACTTTTTTCCATCTTAGATTGTCACGACAACAAAATCAGTCAAATTAAAAACGGAACATTTCATGGCCCACAAAGTCTCAATTATCAGTATTCATGTCATTAATTTCAAATCACAAGGCATCAAGCCACCGCTCTTTTGACTGAAGTTACGTCTCCTGCAAACAAATTAGATGAAGTGCATAGTTCATTTTGCCGATCAAAAATAATGGGCTGTCTGTTGTCATTATTTTATACATACAACACACCAGACTACAATATTTATACAGAGATCCGTTGTCGTGGGATCATAAAGTAAAAAATATTTATATAGTAATTGCACAAATAAATTGCTTTAAACTAATTTACAATTCGTCACACTTGTCACAATTATGGAGCGAACTTTAAAATTCCGATGCATCAAGTCTTGTTCGTCGATGTTTGTTGTAATTTTTCCAAAATCGTACTTTTTCAAATGGTGATGGCGATGACGATGATGACGACATGTAGTTTCACTACTTCCAGTTTTGGATGGCAAGTGGATGGTGGTTTGAAGGATGAGTTTTAGTAGGTTCATTGTGCATTCAGATTGTAATTCTATCTCCTTTTGGAAAGTATTGCTGATATCATTTTGACTGGTGCTTGGTAGTCTTGGTTGAGAATTCAAGTTGTGGTGGTCTTTAAAAGAAAATTTACAAAAAATATCAGTGATGGGCAGCGTACCAAAACGGTTACTTTTAAGAATGTTTATTAAACTCTTGTATTGTCTATCGACGAGTTTTTTTCGTCTATATAAGAACTGTCAAGTAAGAATAATTATATGAATTATACCAAAAACGGTTTTAAGAATGTTGATAAAACCTCTTTGTATTGCTCTATCGATTTGTTTTACGTCTATATATGTTGAACTGCTGGCAGAATACCATGAGTATTTGACCGATTTCAAATGTACTTTTCAAAGTGATTTTTAACTGGTGTTTAGTCTTTATGAGAATTCAAGTTGTGGTGGTCTTTGTAAAAAGAAAATTTAACAAAAACAATTCTCGTTCTCAATTCTACACCATTGTGGTGAAATGTCCCCTGTTTAATTTCACAGTGAAATGAATTTTATTTTACAAATGCTAAACCTTAAACCATTTAATGAGGAAAAGGTATGGTAACTTAGTCTCCATCATTTTATGTTTTGTGTACAGGGTAAACTAATGGGTACACAAGAACCCATATTGAACCCAAAACTTAATGAAGAATTGTCAAAACAATAGACATTAAAGGTCTAACCCTAATCCCTGTTATAATAATTAAATGGCCAGTGCACTCTAATGATGACTTATGTTATAATAACTGCCGTCACAAGCATGTGATGACATGTTACGGGGCTAGACTACCGAAAATTCAACGAAATTGAACTAAACCACCGTAAACGTAATACTTGTATTGGAACCATGGATGATAATTCCAACCGCAAAAGATCTTAAAGTAGCTGAAGGAAACAGACACAAGGAAGGACTCACCCACACCACCTTCGCCAAGTCTCAGCAATAATGTTCAAGATGGCCACCAGTGTTCCTCGTGTCGCAGTGTCGATCACCATCAATGCAAAGTTGTACATCATCTTCTCATCCACCGGCAACATCGAGTCCAGAATTGACCCTTCGAAGTCAAGTATCTTCACATCATATATAAAGACATCCAAGACCTGAAAGACTCTGCATCTTTCACTGAGAAGCAGATCTGGAAACATCAACCAAAACCCCGACAAAAAAAAAATTCAACCCGAAAGACATCAGACATCTGCAAGACAAAAATCGATGACATCTGCAACAGGAGCCACTGAACAATACGTTATATTCACGGTGTACCGGGGGATCCGAAGGCAGCCAAATCTGTGAAGAAACCTTGACTGGATTTCTTTATCACGAAACTAGATAGAAGACGCCGAGAGTATCGGAACAGAACGCGCCCACCGCAGGAGTCCAGGACGACAGAAACCAGCATCGAGCCCGCCACAGGCGGTAGCACCACCAGCCGTCTTCGTCCGCGACCGATACACTGCAGACTTCTACGCTCTAGCACCGAAACTTCATCTGAAAATGCATCAAAGCATCTTAGAAAACAACCAGTACAAGGGCTCCAGCAATATTCGTCACAGTTTTCACGAAGTGATTTGATTCGAAAAAGTATTTTTTAAAATGATCAGTCAATATTGACTCAATAATATCTTTCATTTCAACAAGTTTTAATTCTCAAAATCTCTTTATAATTATTAAAATAATAATTTTTAAAATATAAATTGAAGTCAACTGTGGTTTTAAGTTTCACGAAGTGACTGATTGCAGCCTTGTGCATGTATTACTGCGTGTATCTTATGCGAACGGCATGTTTTTAAGTTTCCAAAGATACAAACGGTATCACACACACGTGGGTTCTACGAAGTTGACGTATGTACTAATGTTCGTCACTTCTGATTAACAGCATGTGCAGTTTCTACGAAGTGACTGTTTGGTTTATGTTTACTACTTGTTTACAGTTATTCTCCCCACAAAACGCATACAGTTACGCGTCATTCAAGATTTCAGCTTTCATCAATAAAAGTAAACATTAATAATATTTGAGATTAAATGACATCTAAACCGGGCGATTTAAAATCCTTTAATTAACTGCGATTTACCACTACGGACGAATGCGTACTCGGTAAACTAACAATGTCACTTACCCGAAGACACGAGATGAACGCAAGTAACTCCCGGGAATATCATGTCAAAGGCATTCAGCGTGATGGGAGAGAGTACACTGCCTAAACTTTGGTCGGTGCTGTCGATGATCCGGTACTAACTAACATACTTTGTAATAGAGACACAGGTCTTTTCGTCAATTAAAATGTATGCTCATCAGTTACCCATAGACAGGCTATAATATGTGTATTGTCAAAATTGGCCTCAAAGTAATTTCTTCTGGTTAGAGCTGAGCTTCAAAACGTGTCTTGGTGATTAAACTTCAGTTGGATTTTGTTTATACTCTTGCACCACTGAAAATTGGGAATCATCATACAAATTAAAAGTTTGGTAATTGATCAACCTATTCAATATTAATAGCATCTCAGCAAGGAATGTTTAAAACAAGTCAGTTTTATGTAAACTGAATATCATGTTTTAAAGCCATTATACATACACCAATAAAGAGATATCTACAAAGTATACATGTATAAACATTCAGATCTCAATGCTTTCTCATGTTTTCTCATAAATGACAAATATTTCAGACAGAATAATTTCACATTATGCTTGGAAACATAATTCATAACCAAGTTTTTCCATAATAATTGAAAGTTAATTTTACATCACCAATTGTACACTGGCTTTAAATACCAACAAGGGCTGTGTGTAAATTGATGAAATAGTCTGAGAAATTCAGCTCTGTCAAATAATGTCACCACATGTATAGTAATATAAACGGTTATACAGAACTGAAATAGTGTTATAATAATAATACACACACAATAATAAAGATTTTTAGCGCACATATCATTCTGCTGGGCGCTCAAGGCGTGGAAACAAGAAAAACATTAATACAAACACATGGATCTGGCCTGATGCCTTGGGTTTGATTGTAAGTGTCTATGTTGATGTCTTGAAGTGAAGGACCGGGCATCCTTTGGCATATTTACTGAACATCATCTGAGCAGATGAAAATGGAGTCAGTTTTCAATTTCTTATTCTTGTTTTATGAATGCTTCTACCAGGCATTAATTCCTGAGGATTGGCCTCATCCGGTGCAAGGAAGTCTTGAGTCACTTTCATGACATTTGGCTTCCAAGTCTTCAAAGTTCCACTTTTTGGAATGTTCAACGTCATGTTCTTCCTTGCTCTTGCATGAATTATATGTTCTCCTTTGTGTATGCAATTCCTCTACAGACATTTCTTCCTCTATCTGGGGTGGTTTGCTAGGGACCAGCAGACAGTGGGATAACCAAATCCCTCTGGTACATTCTCCTGTCCAGTAGTCAGGTAGAGTAGCTTCAGGCACATTTTCTCATTAATGATGAAATTAAGAATGAACTTGTAAAGCCACAATGTACATATTGATTCTTATGGCACCGTTGAACCCAACATAGTATGCACATTGCCATCTCCATCCACCTGATATTTTGTCGGCAGTGGATGGCTCTTCATTGTATGACTTTATAGAGTATTTCAAAATTGTAGCATTTTTTCTCTGCGGTAGCACCATAAGACTATGTATGCACTAAAGGAAAAATAAATCAATATTTATAAATATTACTTAGTGATTAGTCAATAAATGTGATCTGGAACCATTTCTTCAAGTGCCCATTAAAACAGTAGAAGCATATATTCAATCCACATGTGCTGATTATTTCTAATTAAAAGGAGTAGGGCTTACCCATATAATAGTATTAATAACCATGGTCCAAATTTACTTATTGTAAAGAAATTATTCATTTTGGGAACTGTATCTATCTGATATACGAACTGAAAATTCAACATTAACAATTTGAATTTAAAAAGAATTGCTGTCCAGGAAGCTTTTTGTTCTAACATAAAACATGATTTTTATCTTTACAAAAATTCACATGGTAGATGAGGATATATTTCTTAAAACATTGGAGGCTTAAAATGGCCATTGTCTACAAACTTCCCTTGTGAAGATGGAGAGGTGTTTCCTTAGAATGTTTATTTCAAAGTATCATTTCACATTTTATTCACAATACTTTAAAGAATTGATTTTAATTAACAATATAATCTTTTTCTTTAAAGATTAAATCACTTGTGTGCCCTTAAGAATTAAAGGAAGTTTGCAGATTAAAATGGCCATTTCAGTCCTCTATTTTTAAGAAATATAAGAAATATATCATAAATGTACTGAGTGAATGTTATTTGCATACATGTACATGTAGATGGATCATGTTTCGAGGATGATACATTTGATAATCCAGTAATTACCACTGTTACACCGGTTTAAAAGTGTATAGACTGTTTTGGAATATTCCTGCACTTTATATTACCTTATGAATTAAAGGAACTCATGGTCATCTCCACCATGAAAAGCCCCAAACCAACAAGGAACAGTATCGTCACGATTAGAGCAGATCAACAGGCATGAAATCGATGTCCTAGTTTAAGACAAAACACAGCGACTGTAAATTACACTTTTGCAGCAATGACCTTATCATGTAAGTATTAAATGACCGACTTAATTCAAAACACACCTGAATCCATGCTGATACTGCCTGTTTAATGTATAGACCTTATTGCTACAAAAATATCGCAAGTTACAAAAATTTCCCAAAATTCAACAAAATTTGTGAATACCTCCAAATTCAAGTTACAAAATACCCAAAAATTCATACTATGAATAACTAAACTTTCTTTAAAACTTATAAACAAAACCTCAACAATGTAGAGGATTTTTTTATTTTAATAAATTTTTAGAGAAGTTCCACAGATAAACTACAACATACGTATCAGAACCTGTACATGTGAGGAGGTTGATATATGCTGTATTGGGTGTAATAAACACTTCCAAAGTGCTATACGGTCGGTGGGGCTGCACTCCATAGGAGCTGAGAAAGACTACAGGAATGGGATTACTCAATGACCAGGAAACAGTGAAGCACATTGGGATTGTATGTGAACTGGCACCATATAATAATTAAATATTATTATTGGGTAAAATAAATTATTTAATACAACCTGCTTTAGTTTTCCTGGAAATGAAAAATTATAAATGTTAGGTACTCTTGATTCATTTTTTGGAAAATACTGGTTATGAATGTTCAGTGAGTATTCTGATACACTATGTATTTGAAGGCATTTTCATTTAATTTGTTCGATGTTTAAGAACTGTTCGGAAAATATTATATAATCGCTCATAACTCTACATGAGTGTTGAGTTATGATTATCACAACTGATGGGAAAGTGATGCACTTCAGGGCAGTCATATACAATTGAAATGTTGAATACCAGATTCAATGATCAAACAAAACCAAATTGTTGTGTTACACAGTCACAATTTTGTGAAAACCTATTTATACTTGGTTCTAAATACCTGGTACTAGTAATAGCGGTTGCACAGAGTGACGTGTATTTATGCTCACTGTAACATTAATCTTAAAATTATTCAGTAAGTAATTGGGCCAAATGAATGGACTGCTACGTCTGTATTCCAGATATCCAAATCAAACTATGAAATCTTGATCATGCTGATAAAGCGCCCTCTTTCGTCAGCTTTTTATGACTGCATGCAATGCATCCACACAGCAACTTAAAGGACAGTATCGTCACGACTCTCCAACAGGGTACATGGAATAAGAGTACTTTGTTTTGTGATTAATCAATGACTGAAAATAATACCCAAATGATAAGGTTATGACCATTGCTGCTGAATAAATGAGCTAGTATTCAGTGTGTTCATCTTTAAACATTGACCACAGTATCGCTCTCATCGTGTACCATGCATTTGTCCGTCACCGTTTACGGTACTTATTGGTTATTCAGCCTTTTCACGTTGTTTCTCATCCCATTGTCCACATGTCCATACTCCATCTGTGTATCTATTACTACCAATTATTTTTATTATCACTTTCATGTAATATTATTATTTTCATATTTTTTATTTATCTAAATAATCATTTTGGGCTTATTCTATTTTAACCCTTAATTAATTTAATCTTTCTAAACACTTGAAAGGTTTTTTAAATATGTTTATTGCAATGTTATTAGCTAGTGGTTTTGTCTAGAAATTTTTCTTCCGTATATAGCCCAGTACTTTATTTTTATAACACCCTCATGGCAGATTCTGCCTTTATAACGGTTGGAGAACGTGTCACATGATCTTATGATATTTCGCTATTTTTACTGTAATGCCAAGCAAACAAGGAAAGACTAGCCTATGGCAACCAATGAACCAGCCCATGGCAACCAAATGAATCCAGCCTCCATGGCAACCGGTGAAATTGGTCTAAATATGTCAATGCTGTTGTTACAAATATGAATTAATATGTTTATATAATTGTTACAGAATTTCAATTAATTTCCTGAGTGTTGTCAAGTTAATGAAAGTCATGTATTGGCTTGATTTATTGTAGCAGGTCTCTTTAATAAAATTGTGCAGAATCTATGTATGAGGTGTTATAAAACAAATGTTGACTGTTTTCAATCGTGGTACAGTAAACTTAGTCGAATGCTTCTTCCATTCACAGTCTCCTATGTAATTTGTCACAGCGACAAATTACAAAATTATTCTAAAAATAGGACATCAGAACGGAGGAGGAAGGGGAATAATTCGGACTAAGTAAAACTAGTCTCCTAAGTGATCCCCTGGAGCGTTCCATTCTTGGCCTTTGGCTTCACCTCAAGAAAATAGAGTGGCGTGGCTGCAAACTCGCGTGGGCGTGGGGGCACAGCCCGAGGCTGCTGGTGCCAGCCGTTCTCGTGGTGGCGGTCATTATTTTACCAATCCAACACTACATGTAAATCCTCTGTAAGTTGTGTACATCAGTAAAGAAAAAGGAAACCAGTAGGAAATCTTGTGTCCGATTATAAACATTTATTGTCATGCTTTTCATCAGTAGTACAATGTAAGGGCCATCCTCTGGACAATGCACTTGAAGAATGAATGAGTGTGCATGCTTTGTATTGAAACATGCCTTTGTCCCTAGCCAGACATATCCTTGGTCATAAGTTAAGTGTTGAAAAGCTCCAATTCCAAGACTGCAACCAATAATAGATCCATAAATTGGCTGGTCATACAACATGTAGCCTGGGTTTTATACAACATATGTAGAAGTTTTTATACACATCAATGTGTCAAACTTGAACACCACGTTTCCTTTTCTAACATTTCTTTTCAAAGTAATATTCAAACTTGAGTGCAGGGAGCACTCCAACTGAAATAATTTCAAAGCGTACAATGACTCATACGCACATATCTAGCTGTGTTGTAAAAGCTTTAGCTTGCCTATGTTATATTTTGGTACTAAATGAAAGACCATTTCATGGGCTGGCAAATGGCATGCACAAAGTTTTTTATGCAAATAAATATTTCATATGAAAATCGAGTTTGAAAAATAGCTGAAAGTTCAAGTTACGTTTTTGCTGTGTGTGTGGAAAACGTGGGACTGGGGAGCCCAAGGATAAAGAATCAACAAGAAGTGTTATAAATATATAAAAGAAATTTGATATAGAGGGTGAGAATAAGAATTTAACCTGAATACCCACTGGAGGCAGGCTGTGTGTATTTATGCAAGCTCATAGTTGCTTTTCTAGAGTTTCATCTGATATGACTGTTTCAATTTCAGTGATGCGATTACCGCTTTTACGGAGTAAAACAATCCAGATCCAGATCCAGATCCGATCAGGCAGGTCTGAAGATGTTGTCTTTGTGTTTGTAAACCTGAAATGAGAAATGTATTGTATCAGTACTAATACATATAAACATTTGTTCCAAAACCCAATACTTAATAATAATATCATGACTTTCAACAGCCTTCATCCCAGGGATTCCTAGACAGCGGCTTCCATGGGGTGTGATCCCTGGCCAATGACATGTATGGACACAATTATTGATGCTTAGCGCCCCAGAACAAAGATTGACAAAATAGGGAGAACTAACATAGAGCTAGATAGCTCTAGATACCGGTAACAAACCAGATGTTGCAGGTTCAAACCCCGCCTCAATAATTCAATAATTCATTTTAATAGATACAGATTCAGCTACCAGTGCAATATATTCATCATGATAATTTTTTTCCCTGACATCCAGCATTTTCATGACTGACTTATGAATGCTTTGATTGAACATAAACTGGCAGAACTCTATTGATTGATTTTCACTGAAACACATTTAACTTTGTACAGTTCAGTGAGGAAATAAACAACCACCACTATATACTTCAGTATTTTTACTGAGCAATTGCTTTGTTTTGCAAGAGATAAAGATTTTGTTCCAAGAACAGCTATAACTTTAATCTTTTTAAACATTTATAGGGGAAGGCTATCAGAGCGTACTGATCGCAACGTCAAGTTGTAACCAACCGGTTCTTTCACGGCGCTTCCGAGAATTAATGAGCTGCCCCAAACTGCCACAAGGAGTTCATGGTGTTTTCACTGGCGAAGGAATTCAAGAGTATTTTCATATATTTTGGTAACACTATTCTGAGCCTGTTATTCTTGACTATTCTAGTCCAAGGCTAAGTGCTCGGCCCACAGTGGTTTCAATATTTATACCTTTCCAGTTCGTGATATCATTTTGAAGTATACCTAAATTACCATGTCTACGCTGATGGATGACACACAGCTTTATTTATTTTAAATCTTCTCAAGAACCTGTTGATTCCCTGCATTACAACACTGGAGAAATGTATTCAAGAGATTCAGTTGATGAGACAAAACTTCCTGAAATTGAAAACGACAAAAAACAGAATTTGTTCTATTTGACTACATCAATTGTCTAAAGTTTCTCTTCCATTATTACAATTGGTGATTCGCAGATAAACCTCATCACAAGCATAATAATTTGGGTTTTTATTTGGACTCGACAATGACTTTAAAACCTCATACTCCAACATTGTTCGCATATCATCATTTCACATATCAGAAATATTAGCCGAATAAGGAAATACTTGAATAAAAGTGCTGCTGAACAAATTATACATGCATTTGTCACATCACGGCTTGATAATGGGAATGCTCTCTCATGGTCTCCCCACAGAATCAAATATCTGTCTTCAGCATATACTGTACAAATCACAGCAGCTCGTGTTGTGACTTTTGTCCAGAAAGTCATGCCATATCACGCCAATCTTGAAAGAACTGCACTGGCTTCCCTGTTTCACAGAGAATTGTTTTTGTAAATCCTATGCTAATTGTTCACAAATCTTTAATAACATTGCCCAATTCTATACTTGAACTGCTTAAAGTCTACACTCCATCACGCAATTTGCACTCCAGCAACATGTCACCCTAAAGGAACCAACTCGCAAACGGAACTGGGGTGACAGGTCTTTGAATCTCTGTCGCGGCTCTCAAACCAAATCTTGTCATAGCAATATTTTCCTAAGAAGCTCTAATGAAATTGGTACCTGGTAGAGCACAATTCATCCACAATTGTCTAAACTGTTCAGTGTGGTAATTGGTCCCTGGTGGTAGAGCAATTCATCCACAATTGGGTTCAAATCCTTGTTCAGTGTAATTAACCTCGGTGGTAGTGCAATTCATCCACAATTGCTCCAAACTTGTTCAGTGTAGTTTTGCTCATTCCAACTGCTACCAAGTTTGTTGCCCTTTATTTTAGTGCCATATTAAATAATATAAATATCCAACTTAAATTGTAAATAGATTGCATCAATTTGGAATGTTTCAAATTTAACCCCTTTTGTATGCAGTATTTCAACTGTGGTACCACTAAAATATATATATAAATGAGTGATTAATTCTTATCAGGGCTATATGCTTCAGATCACTGATACTTGCGCAGGCCTTCATCTTATGTCTAAGGTCTTATACAAAATCAAATTGTTCATGGCAACATTTGAATGGCCACTTAGTCAAAACCAAGGGCACAAATAAATTGCTTCTGAGCATTTGGGGTTGCAGTGGCTGGCCTGAATCAATAATGTGGTCCTTTCAACAACCTGGATTAAAAGTAGATAACAAATTTGAAACGGCAGAGACAAGCATTGGTAAATAAACTAAGTTACTTATATACAAAATCTTTCATTGGAATAGCAATTGCACTGATATATATGGATCAAAGCAGGATTTAGAAAAGAAGAGAATGAGAATTTCCCAGAGCAAAACATAAGCAAACTTATTACCTTGGTGTTATTGTTGAGGAACATCCTCGTAAGACAGTCAGCTACTACTTGAGTTGCCTTTATGAAGGGGCCCCTTCAAGTCAAAACGTAATCCACAAAGGAGAATAACAGATTTGTAATGTTTGTAGACTAGAACTATATATTAGCCAGCTACTTCTATTCCATTAGAGTGACAAACCATGCAATAAGCTGCCAGAAACATTGGCTACCTTGTTGTCCTTCCCATAGGTGTACACAGGACTAAACAGTGTCCAAGTATCATGTTTTAAGTGACGAATATCATGAGTAAACATTTGTATACGTGTTAATGAACCGTTAATTATGCTGGGATAGATTTGTATTTCTTTTATCTTGAACTTTTCACCTGCTGGGGTCAAATTCTAAAAAGCCTTCTTTTGATGTGCTCAAGACTAATCCACCAATCAAGTATGAAGATTATTCACAAAAGTATTACACGTGTGATGGATGGATGGACAAAATGCACAGAACAAGTATGCTCCTCTTGCTTTGACTTTGGCATACAACAAATACAAATGCTTAGAATTGAAAAATTAAAAATTAAAAAGGATGTTAACTTACGTGCAAGAGAGAGATTTAAACAACAAATCAAAATCTGGTCAACCACAATAGCTATTCCTAGTTTACAATGTGAAGACTACTCACAATTAAATCCTACCACTATCCAAGCATCTAAACCAACACTTACCTCTTGGAATCTTTCCATTGAGAAACGGTAATGAAGTTGACATCTCTCCTTAGAAGACAGTTTAGAAAACATGAGGAAACCATCCTATGTACATTTGTTTTATTTTCTTTATTATGCCTATATATGTGATACATGTCCCCTAAAGTACAGTATCTTATGTGTCAACATATCCTGTCTTAATGACCAAATGCTATTTGCTACTTAGAATTTGTATCTACACAAGTGTTACGAGGCACATTTGATGCAATGCTCATTTCATATGAACACACATCAGCACAGCATGAATATCATTACAAAGTTGTATTCATTGATGAAAATGAATCAATTCTTAACAAACAACAAATGCAACCAAAAAGATCTTAGATCCGAATAGTCACGGATGTGATTATGAAAATAATTGCTCACTTTCCTTGAAGAATATTCTTCAAAATAGTCTTTGTGTCCAAGTATCTATCCGTTATCACATTCTGCTCCATTTTTGTAATGCTGCAGTTGACAAAATAAACAATATGTGCAGTCGTTTTAATTTCTGTTTGTAAATAATCAGAAAGAGTACATGTGGAGTGATCTAAACAAAAAATTAAGAAATGTGTCTACACGCAGCAAATCTTTATTAATGGTTTTAAAGACAGGACTTAAATTTGTTGTTTAAGAACGTTTTTATTGAAAGATGCTGAAACACTGTCCAATAACAAATGCCTTTTAATTATATCACTTTTCCTCAACATTATACATTCCTATTTTTCCTAAAAACAAAACAAACCATTCATTAGACACAAATTTGGTTTAATGATTAATTCATGAAAACTAGAAGGTTGAATTGAACTGTACCTTCAACAAGGAAATTCTCTAAAATGGGGAAAAACACTAACATTTTTAAAATTACTGGTACTTTCATTGGAAAATAACACTATTTGATACAAAACGTCATCAGTACCAGATGAACTAATTATTTCTTGTGTTTTGAACCGTTCAAATCACTTGTTGATTCATTTTGACTTAACTGAAACAAAGCTATTTGGGTGCAAATACCTGATACAGTTCCAGCAGGACTTAAAAAGAAAGTCATTGATAAGTATAGGATATCCAATGAAAGAAATATAATACCACATTGCCTGCCTTCTGAGTGAATCTAGTATATTAAGAATCTTATCCGCAATTTGTTTTCTTCAGAATTTCTGACAATAGTTATACTTTTCTCTACAACATCAGCCTAAAACAAGAAATTCAGAAATAATGGAACATTAATCAACTAAAAATAATAGTTTTATTGTGCATGCATATATTGTGCAGACAAATGGCACATCATTTTGAGTAACTAGAGCTGCTTTGGTACACTCCGTACATCATAACATGGATGAACAGATTAAATGCCATCTAAAACCTAGCTTTTAAACTATGGTCAGAAGCTTCAATAATTTCATTTCCTCATGTTCATGACAAGACATTGCATGCTCAGATTCAAGCTCTGCCAGCCTCAAGTTGGGTTAAGATCGACCCAATGCTGAGATAAATGATAAAGAATACTAACTATAAACGCCAACCCCATGTGTATATATGACCTGCCTCTCTACGAAAAGGGTATGAAGCGCCATGGTTATTACACGTAAAGGGCTGTTATGGAGACGGGTGAACTAATCTTCACAAACTGATTTTTTGGGGTTTGTTGTTTCTATAATATCAACAATATTTCTTTTACAATTTATTTTCAGAAATATTAATATTGATGAATAAAGACGAAAAAAACAAATGTTTTGTGTGCATTGTTTTCGTCTTTTGTTTTACTTTTGTCCGTTTTAGAGGAATAAACCACCAATGTTATGCTTTCATAGTGATAATACGGTTCCAAATAATAATGCTATCAATAACATAATCATAAGCTATGGGCATTCAAGAGAGTTTATTTTAGCTTTCCATTTTTCCACTTAGTATGTTTAAAGGGCTGTATCTCTGAGTTAATTCCTTTGTTACATTGTAAAATATGAATATGCAAATTATTAATATATCTCCAGAATGCAAATGCCACAGGGTCAAACCTGTACCAAATTAAAGCTTGTAATGTGAATTCAATTCAACTATATATATAACTAATTATTTTCTAGGCGACATAATACCCTTTTGTAGAGCGGTCATATAGTCTGGTAGTTGCTTTTTAATTTTTTATATATTTTTTATTTCTGTATTCTTTATTTCTTGAAATATGTTAGATTCAGTGAGAAACACAGTTTTGTGTTTTCATCGAATACATATTGTGGATGTCAGATGGGCGATAGAATTTAATGGTTCAGAACAATAATGTTGCACCCAATAATGAGGATTAATACACCAGGTGGACATAATGATGATGACTCTGTAAAATAATGGTACAAAGACACTGGTGAATTGTTGCACAAAAACTGCTTTCGATGTTTTCTCCAAAGTCATCAAGCATGG
>CM055823.1:16074701-16120492 GCA_029582265.1 Zoroaster sp. YZ-2022
CAAACCAAACGGTCCACTTTTGTCGACTCATGTGTAACCTCAAAATTAAATTCTGAAATTGTCTTGCTGGTACATGTTCAAGAACAATATGCGTATGACCTTGCCGTTCATGGAGAAAGCAGCTTCGTCGCCGATTACGAGATTCCGCAGAAAATTGACATCTCTCTCGGTACGGGCTATCAACCATCTGTAGGCAAACGCCAGCCTTCTAGCAAAATCTCCTGGCGTAAAGTTGATGTCCGGATGTGAAGATCCGATATGGATTGCTGGTGGAGGTCAATCTCGTGATTCTGTTGAATGTCGCCGAAGGCTAATCTCCAGCCCATTTCGCCTTGCGCTGGTGTCCTAGGATGCTCCAAAAGGTTGCTGCTATACTGCTGCAATGTTCCCTTCGATGAGTCGCCCGTGCGCCTCCTGCCTTAGAATTCCCCTTGTTGCGGTTGAGGGCTGGTGCCATACCACTTGATGGCTTTTCTAACATTCGCCCAGATGGTTTTTCAGCGCTGCTGGGGCTCCCCGTTCTAGGGGAAACGTTCCTGAAAGCATCGCGAGTTGCTGCAAACTGTGAGAGTTTGGTGAAATGTTGTAATCACGGCTAAACTCGCTGTTCAGTGCGTTAGTTGTACCATCTTTCCAACTACCCTGTGTCCCACTATTGAACCCAGGCCCTTCTTAAATACCTAACTTGAAAGAAAGGATGTCGCGTAACAGACGATTACGCGCTTTCCAGCAAAATCTTACATAATCATCCTGGGCAGTCAAGTGATGCGTCCATTTCAGACTGCCTTGAACTGATTACCCAAACTTGCAAAAATGCGATTTCGAATTTGCTCATTTTCAATAACAGTAATGTACTCTGCCATGTGGTGACAGCGAATGGACTCGATACAGGTATCAATGGAAAGCTGAGGAGTTCCTCTTCTTTGGTACACTACATGTAAATTGTCAAACTAAATAACCTTGGCATATTAACGCCCTGAATTCGGATTACCTTTTTTTTTATACGCACTGTATATCCCGTTTAATACAATTGTTTTTGCACTATTTTATTATAACTTGAGAGTTTCTAAAGTTTACTAGCTCTATATATTTTCCAGTTCTGTACCTATATATTTGGCCCCAAAGGTCGGGGAACATTATAGAAACGTTAATTTTGATCCAGTTACTATTAAATGTGTGACTTATTTTGTATTCCGCTTTAAACCGAAAGCAGATTGAGTGCTGGCTATGTTATTTAATTAGTGCTGCGGAGGTCAAATGTCAAGAGAGACGAATAAACATTTCCACATATGGCAGCAGCCACAGCCAAATGTTGAAATCATAGAGTTTTATTGTGCTGCCATCTATCAGTTGACAGTGTTTTCCGAACCGGACATTACATTGCATTTTCCCCTGTTTTTATTTGATTAAAATCTATAATAAAGACATACCTTTTCAGTTCCAGAAATATCTCTTATTAGCTTCCTGCCCTTCTAACAATGCCGTTTCGGCGTCCTCATCCACGATGGGTGGGTTATCCGTCAAAGTAGGGGGTTATCCTCTGAGGGTCAGGAACTACTGTTTCTGGCACTTTGGGTAGGCGCATGATCTTCACAGAGATATTATAGTAGCACTGCGCATAGCCACAATGATACTTGCAACAACGCTCTGGCCGAAGGTTAAGGGATACCACCTGAATTGCTAAAATCAAAATGTTAGTCGATTTGTTATGAATCAAAATACATATGTTCAGCTGATTGCGGCCTACATTTCAAAGTCTTTGCGAAAAAAAGAAATTTCCACAGTGCACTGGTTATTTTTTAAACTAAGGAACGATTTCTTGATTTTTTTCGAGGGTGGTGTACATCTTACACTATCGGAAACAGTCTTCGATTAACACGATCCGGCATCCAAACGAATTTACAGTCATCACAAAAACATTTCCGTGCAATAGTAAATAACCATTAAAGGATCACAGAAATAAAAACCATTATGGCTCTTAATAAATGTGTTTTGCATAATAAAACAAGATATTTGTTAGTTTTTTTCATAATTGAAGTTTGTTCTGTTCTTTGTGGAGACTTTTATGCCACTTCACAAGCCCCCACTTTATTGGCAATTGAGGATGTATTACATCGTGATACGTGACGTCAGGTAAAGAACGATTTCCCTGGCAATGCACAGTTGTTTTGTTGACAGTATTGTACGTGTGTCCGATGCGCTTATGTCAAAACTCCAATATAAGTGTATACATATTTTCATCCCTAAATTTCTTGAAAATATACATCATTGCCTACAAAGATGTGTCATGTAGCAGGCTGTAGTAATACTCCTAGTGCGAAGGAGCATGCCTCCATAGGTTCCCTATTGAGGCACCACGAAAAAATTTGGGCCACAAAAGTGCGGTTGACGAGGGCAAAAATGGTTCGGGCCATCTCCAACCAGCGTGATATGTAGCGATAATTTTCACCGCTGAAGACCCTTCGGCACCCCGAGCCTTCATGGGGAATTTGGGATGTCAAAAGAGCACCAAAAGACTCGAAAACTGATTTCAACATGAAATAAAGAAGACCCAGAACTGTAGATCCCTCAGGCTTGAAACCAAAGCGACGGAGCGATGCTTCGTTAAAACGTGAGAACGAACAGACAAGTAACTAACGCTAAGTCAGATTTTGACGACATGTCCGATTCTACATGTATGTACTATGTGCGCCGCCATGTTGGGTTTTGGACATCGTTAACAATAATATACGGCGTAATGGTCACACAAATCATACATGAAAAAAATACACTATAACGTTGAGACTAAATAACATAAATTTTTACAACTTTAGAAGAATTCGATATCGTAAATAGCAAAGCACAGATTCGATTCCTCGGTCGGCGGGCAATAAAGGTGCTTTTTCGACCTCAGCTTTAATCGTAATAGAATTTAATTCCTGATTTTCGAGTAGTTTTTTCAACCCGAGTTTGGGTCACTAAATGATCGATTTCTTCACAAAGATAAGCAGTTTGGTGAACGAAAATTACACATCAGACGTGTTATTAGTTACATTAGCTGATAAAGTCATCACGCCAATTTCATCACTGACGACGATTTCAAGCCATTCCTATATGTTATTTTCAGCAGCGTGGGCAATATAAGAGCAGTCGCGAATGTGAATGAACGCGGTGTTACGCTGTTATGTGGCTGGCGTCCCCGGAAGCAAGCCTTCTTCTTTACGTGACGCATCACGCTCGACATAAAGACTGGAGGATGCAGTGTCAACGATGGACCCTTTTAGGGAAACCGTGCAGTTAATCGGCGCCGACACTTCCTCTTCCAGGAAGAAGCTTCAAATTATAAGTAGCTCGCTAAAAATCAATGAGCTATTTATTTTTTATCATTAAAAATACCATATTTTAGTATCTCCATGGCATTTACGTCTCTATTTCTGTGGTCCTTTAAGCTTTATTTGTTACGATACTTTCACGTCGATCACATGATTTTTTATTGTGCATTACAGAAGGTGGTTGTCAGTTAATTCTAAATTACTTGAAAATATGTCAAGACAATTTGCTACTTTCTGGATGACAGCACCATTTCACGTTTAGAGTTTGCATCCAGGAATTAGATGCGATGGCTCCCGAGTTGGCAGAGTTCACATTCCCATATACATACACTTGTGGGCCTTCTAATGACAGCGTAAACGCCTACCTTCGCTATGCAGCACTGCGCCAATTTCATTTTCCATCGGCCAAAAGTTCCCTCGATGTTCTGTCGGATTCTTCGGTGATGAATATTGTACCGACGTTCTGCATCATCATCAGGTTGTGTGGTACTGGTGTTGCTTATCATGATCAGGAAGGGGGTTTGCAGGAATCGCCCAGATGTGACCATCGTTTACAAGACCATTGAGCTGGATTGGTGGTTGAGGGCTTGAGTGAGTCCACATACATAACCGAATCATGGGTCCGAACCCTGGCCACTGGATGTACAGCAACAATATTGGTGAACTTCTTCTGGTGGTCGCAAACCCCCGGACATTTATATAGCATGGTAGTACATATGTTCTGCATATGTAGGCACCTTCGTCACGTGCAGGACATTTAATCTCGACAAGTGATCCATCAAGGCATCCCAAAACGTTTGGAATCCGACGACGACGTTCATCGTAGAAACCTTCTTTGATCGCATTCTGACTGGCTATGTTCCTCGGAAATCGAATTATTTAAATTCTTTGAAGGGCGATTGCGACCAGGGTAACAATTCAAAGTTGACGGCTGACTAATTCCAATTTAAATCGTCTCCACTTGTTAATTGGAAAAGAACCATCGGCGAAAAATCGGAGGCTGTTATGATCTGCAGCGTGGCGGGTGTTACATGTGACCTTTGTTGGATGTTCAACTTCATCACGGATCAAATCTATCACCTCAACAGTACATGCCTTGGCATTCGATACCTCTTTATCAGTTCCACATCGTCATAAATCTCCAGTGGCTGTAACCTGTCCCTGAATACTCGCTGGCGGCGAAGAGCACGCCTGTTTTCCTCCTCCAGCAGAACCACAAAACACTGCCGCCATTTCATTTTATCGCTATGCGGGGACCCGTAAGCATTTACGAGACGCTGGAGTTCCCGCAAAACAATTGCTCTTTACGCACGTGTTCTGCGGATGCGCTATTATGCGGTTACTTCGTGAATATGGCGCAAACCATAACGGAGGCTTAACGGATCCGTTAAAGCGTGCGGATGCTTCGTGATAGGTCCCTGGCTACCTAGTCTTTTGCGAGTCCTAATCCTGTAACAATACAGTACCTGCCAATCAACATAACCGGGGCTTCTGGAGGGTCTAGCCCAGCCAATCAGAGCTCATTACAATGGCTGCAGTTGTGAAAAAAGACAAAGCGGAGGTGTCAGTCAAGTCTTAACAATAAGAGCTACCGGTATTTGAGATCTATTAATTAGTAAAGGCTCTTTGTGCTCAGCTAGGGTTATATCCAAAATCGGCCTTGGCAAAGCATGGGCTTGGCTGGGCTTCTCGAAAACTTGGCTGTGCCACAACTTTGGCCCTCCTTAAAAGCAGGAGATTCTCTGGGTTAAGTGTGAAAAGGGATCAGGCGAGTTATTTTAAAAACAAACACCGAGCGCCTGTATTTCGTTAACTAGAAGAATATTATCACTTGATAACATCTGAACCGATTATTGAATATTTTTCAAGGATCTGGTAGTATGTGCAGCATCACAGTACAGTTTTAGGCGATTGCAGTCAATTTGTCTGCAGTGATTTTGTACGCAGTTGTTGTAATCTCCTCATCCCTCCTCAGTGAAATGGAGCAATGGGCGACGATTTTGCACTTTGTGGAGGAGGGTGCACTTTGTGGCGGTGGAGCACCATAAATTTTTTTTTTGATGGCCAACTTCAATTTTTTTTAATTTTTTTTTTATGACGTCATTTCGGCCCAGTAAAAGAAAAATTGTGTTACCACTGCTCCACCGCCAAAGTGCACGCTCCTCCAATAAAGTGCAAAATCCGCAAGCCGAGGAGGATGAAGATTTGCCATTACAAAACTCACTACAGCCACAAACTGTAAGCTGTGTGCTCCACAAGTATGAGTTAAATTTTTTTTTTCAATTTTTTTTTTCAACCACAATTTTTGCCACACACAACTGCACACAAAATGCTGCACACAACTGCACACAAAATACCTGCACAACTGCTTTTCTCCTCCACACAAACTACACAAAATACTGCACACAACTGTACACAAAATACCTGTACACAAATACTGCACAACTGTACACAAAATACTGCACACAACTGCACACTACTCCCTCCACACAAACTGCACACAAAATGCCTCCCGCCCCACACAAACTGCACACAAAATACTTAACGCCAGCCAACGACCATATCAATGATTTCAGGTGGAGGTGTACAGTTTGTGGTGTGGTGGTAGTGCGCAAACTTTCGCCCTTACACACAAAAATACACACACAAAATGCTACACACAACTTACTGCGCACTACTCCCTCCACACAAACTACAAAATACTTACTCCTCCACACAAACACAAATACTGCACAACTGCGCACTAGGTGGAGGTGTGCAGTTTAATGACAGTGGAGAAAATGGTCAAGCCATAACTGTATGCATATTGATGATTTCAGGCAAGTTGAGCCATAATGACACAAAAATATAAACACAAAAACACATTCAACTCTTTATTATTTTTATTCACTTTTTTAAATTCACGTAACAATGAATGGATTACCGATACAAATCACTATATAAAAGAAAACTCAAAAATTATATAACTCAAAGTATTAATAATTCCCAAGAAAATGCACATTAAACAAGAATCCCTATATAAAAACAATGTAAATCAAATATCTATTGGACTTAGCTTGTCAATTTTGTACACGTTATATGGTGATTTTGTGGAGGAAATGATGAGGGATGTATAGGACTAGGGAAATCAATAGATAGTCAAAGAATTATAAGGAATATAACAGAATTAAAGAAAGTCAACTCACACTGATTTTACAGGGATTAAGTCTACACTCCTTGCAATAAATGTAACACGATAGTTACACATCTCACTCGTTCATACCGAGCACATGGGACAGAGTGTTTTGGATTATATTTCCGCTTCAATGCTTCAGGAACTTGCAATTTCGTTGCGTGTACTGTCAACGAAACCGTAAATGAAGTCGGATATTAGGGCTCATAATACAGTTGTCTAACTTACATGAAGGTAACAACGGGCCCCTTTAGAATGTCAGGCCTGTAGTTCACAATACACTGTCTATTTAAAGATGAATGAAAGTCACTGGAAGACGAAGATTTCGGAAGATGATTCGGAATCCAATACGGAGGTGGAATATGACGAATCATCGGAAGAGGATGAATCTGCTCATTGCTAATTTCGCTGCTCATTGCTCATTTGCTGCTCATTTTGCTGCTCATTTGCTCATTTCGAGAACCCATGCAGAGGCACTAATTTTCTTCGAAATTAAGTTGTCACTGGAAGACGAAGATTTCGAGGAAGATGATTCAGAATCCAATACGGAGGTGGAATATGACGAATCATCGGAAGAGGATGAGTCTGCTCATTTGCTAATTTCGCTGCTCATTTGCTCATTTTGCTGCTCATTTGCTCATTTCGCTGCTCATTTGCTCATTTCGAGAACCCATGCAGAGGCACTCATTTTTCTTCGAAATTAAGTTGTCACTGGAAGACGAAGATTTCGAGGAAGATGATTCAGAATCCGATACGGAGGTGGAATATGACGAATCGTCGGAAGAGGATGAGTCTGCTCATTTGCTCATTTCGCTGCTCATTTGCTCATTTTGCTGCTCATTTTGCTGCTCATTTGCTCATTCTTCGCTGCTCATTTGCTCATTGCTCATTTCGCTGCTCATTTGCTCATTTCGCTGCTCATTTGCTCATTTTGCTCATTTTGCTGCTCATTTGCTCATTTCGAGAAACCCATGCAGGCACTCATTTTTCTTCGAAATTAAGTTGTCACTGGAAGACAAAAGATTTCGAGGGAAAGATGATTCAGAATCCGATACGGAGGTGGAATATGACGAATCATCGGAAGAGGATGAGTCTGCTCATTGCTCATTTCGCTGCTCATTTGCTCATATTTGCTGCTCATTTTGCTGCTCATTTTGCTCATTTCGCTGCTCATTTGCTCATTTCGCTGCTCATTTGCTCATTTCGCTGCTCATTTGCTCATTTCGCTCATTTTGCTGCTCATTTGCTCATTTCGAGAACCCATGCAGAGGCACTCATTTTCTTCGAAATTAAGTTGTCACTGGAAGACGAAGATTTTGAGGAAGATGATTCAGAATCCGATACGGAGGTGGAATATGACGAATCATCGGAAGATGATGAGTCTGCTCATTTCGCTGCTCATTTCGCTGCTCATTTGCTCATTTTGCTGCTCATTTGCTCATTTCGAGAACCCATGCAGAGGCACTCATTTTCTTCGAAATTAAGTTGTCACTGGAAGACGAAGATTTCGGAAGATGATTCAGAATCCGATACGGAGGTGGAATATGACAGAATCATCGGAAGAGGATGAAGGTCTGCTCATTTCTACTCATTTGCTGCTCATTTGCTCATTTTGCTGCCCATTTGCTCATTTCGCTGCTCATTTGCTACCTGAGGAGTAAGTATTTTGTGTAGTTTGTGTGGAGGGAGTAGTGCACAGTTGTGTGCAGTATTTTGTGTGCAGTATTTTGTGTGCAGTTTGTGTGGAGTGCAGTTGTGTGCAGTGGTAAAATGTGGTTGAAAAAAAATAAAAAATAAAATAAATTGAAAAAAAAAATTTTCAATCATGAAAAATTTCAATCATGTGTGGATCACACTACAGTTTGTGGCGGTGCAGTGTGCAATTTGTCTGCAGTGATTTTGTGCAGTTTGTAATAGCAATCCTCCTCATCCCTCAGTGAAATGGAGCAATGGCGCGACGATTTTTGAACTTTGTGGAGGGCGTGCACTTTGTGGCGGTGGAGCAGTGGTAACACATTTTTTACTTGGCCGAAATGACGTCAAAAAAAAAAAAAATTGAAGTTGGCCATCAAAAAAATTATGGTGCTCCACCGCCACAAAGTACCCCTCCTCCACAAAGTGCAAAATCGTCGCCCATTGCTCCATTTCACTGAGAGGGATGAGAGGATTGCCATTACAAACTGCAAATCACTGCAGACTGCAGCTGCACAAACTGTGCTGTGATGCTGCACACCACTACTACTGATCTGTACAAATATTTTGGCTGGTGTCTAACAACAACGCATTGCATTCACACTGCTACATAAACCCAACCTTTGCACTACAAGTAACATGTCAGGAATTGTCTACACGGGTCGAGATCTTTCAACTCATCACAGCCTGAGCAGGGTCAGACCAGTGTCAATCGCGGAGATTTTCCGTGAATTGGTTAAATCACCAATATTTGTTTAATAAAACCCTCCACAATAACAGTATAGATATTTGAGAGAAATAATAATCATCAACGGGCCGTAACACAATAAATAGACATCAGGTACAATTAGTAAATGTATACACAGGTACCATTAGAAAATCTATACACAAACATTCTGCGTGTAGCTAGCTATTAAGATTTTATAAGTACTGCAACCATTATCTCTTGTATATAAATATTTTATTGTTCCTTCAATTAAAAGCATTTGATAATGGAAAATCCAGACTATCAAGACTATTTTGCTAATGGTACTATATAGTCAAGATGGACAGACGAACGTCATGAAAGAAAATACGGAAACAGGAACTGTTCAAACTTCTCTTAGATTATTATCATCAATTGAATACGTCAATTGGTAATACTACAATCAGTCCAGCAGGAACTTTGATAACTATATTACACACAACAATTCTCTTGCTACTCAATATTCAAAACATCAACTCTTAAAATATGAAATCTTAGAGTATAAAATCTTTAAAATTCAAAGGGTTTTCCCAAGTAGTATGTCTAATGATGGGTTTGGCATTTTCACAAAAATGGGTTTCGCATAAAAATGGGTTTGGCATTTTCACAAAAAAAATGGGTTTTTTCACAAAAATGGGTTTGGCATTTTCACAAAATGGGTTTCGCATAAAAATGGGTTCTGACGTCATAAAATATTGATGACGTCACGCGGATAACCTGGTTTTACGATGATAAAAAAATGATTTTTTAAAATGAGTTAGCCTCATCAAAAAATCGATGAGTATTTTTAAAAAAAAGACTTATAAAGTGAGATAATGAAATAACTATTATCCCTGATTTGTATAATAAAGATGACAGAGAAATATTTATCGAAATGGACATTCTCAGAATTGATCGAGGTTTACTCATGATAAACAAATTCATATAATTTCAAACGCATCAAATAGATTTGATAAACGTTCTTATTACAATGGTTAAAAAGTATATAAAACAACATAAACCAAAACCATTATATAAATTAAATTTAGTGGAATTACAAGAGCTCATGGCGGTTAAAAATATTGAGCTACCGCTACACGGCTCTGGGAAAAAAGAAATTGATTAAAAGACTACATTAACGCTATTAAAGGTTTCTCGGTAGAGAAACCGAGGTTGAATTTAACCACCGATCGACGGTGGCCTTGGTTTACGCAAACATATAATGAATGTTCCGTTGAATCACAGCAAAGAAAAAGATTTAAATGTTTTTTGGACAGCTGTAAAACCAAAGATTATCGTTGAGTTAACTAAAGACTTGGTTGATTTTAAATCATTCAAGTTTCAGATATACATACAAATTAAATTATTCAAAGAAAAACCTAACAACGTGAACGATTTAAAGACATCGTTTTTTCATAATAATGGGCCAATTGTTTTATTGAATTTAAACAATATCGAAAATAATCTTAATACAATCATTTCGCGAATTCAAGAAGTTTTAGAAAAAGACGTTGGAGAGGGTAGTGGATGGATAGTAGATCGTATCGAAGGAATGAATCTAAGATTAGCAAAATATCAACACTTTGAGAGGAGGTTCTTATATCGTTCTATGTGATTATATTAAAAATAAGAAAGCTTGCATCAACGTAAAAAACGACGACGATGATTGTTTGCGATGGGCTTTGCGCGCTCATCGTTTTCCCGCGCAAAAGAATGGTCAAAAAACTAGCAAGTACCCAATAGTAGACGGTTTTAATTTTAACAACATTGACGCGCCTACACCGATTAATCAAATTCAGCGAGTAGAAAAACAAAACGATATAGCTATAAACGTTTTTGGTTGTGAGTCAAACGTGATAATGGTTTATCAAATTAGCGATCAACCGACAGAGATGGATCGTATAAATTTACTATTGATTCATAAGAAGAAGAAGAAGGAACTAAATCTCACTACGTTTGGATTAAAGACGTGAATAAATTACTTTTCAGTCAAACGAAACACAATAATCGTAAGCATTTTTGTTTGAGATGTTTACGGGGTTTCTCGACAGAAGCGTATCTAGAAAACCACATAAAAATGTGTAAGGGAATAAACGGCAGACCGACGAAGATCGAGATGCCAGTAAAGGGTATAAACGATACGTTAAAATTTATAAATTTTTATAAAAAGATGAAAGTTTCATTTGTAATATACGCCGACTTTGAAAGTATTATTAAAAAGATCGACGATGTAAACTCTACTAATACTACAAAACTACAAGAACACGTCGTTTGCGGTTATTCGTACGTTGTTGTTTGTTGCAACGAGTAAAACTAGCTCTCCGTTACGTATAGGGAGAAGACGCATCTAAACATTTTAAATGAGTTACAAAAGAAGAAGAAAAGATCAACGAGCTTTTAAAAATCCTAAAAATTAAACATGACTGAAGAAGACATGCGAGATTACGACTCTGCTAGCGAGTGTTGGGTATGCGAAAGAAAGGATTTTTAAAGACTTCTCCAGCAGAGTTTCAAAGTATAGAAAGGTTAGAGATCATTTTGTCACATTACCGGAAATATAGAGGCGCTGCTTGCATAATTGTTGTAATTTTCAAACTCAGTTTAAAACCAAAGAAAACACTTTATTCGGTCGTGTTCATAATTTTGCCGGTGTTGTTGCGACTCTCCTTCTCATTATGCAGACCACTGGTCTCATCAAGAAGAAAAGATTTAAAGTGTTTTCCAAACAATATCGAAAAGTATATTTCTTTTAGTATTGGTCAACTTCTGATTATAGACAGCGCTCAATTTTTACTAGCATCGTTGAGATAAATCTTAATCAAAATCAAACGATTCTTTTTTTCCAATAACGGGCAACTCGTTCGTAATGTAGAAAATGTAATCTCATTAAAAAAAGCGGTATTTATCGCTTACGGTATGGACTCTTTCAGGCGTTCAAAGAAACGCAACTATCCTCCTATAGAATCTTTTTACAGTAGTTTTAAAAACGATAGTCACATTGCTAATCAACAATACGAGCACCCTAAAAAACGTTTACAGCGAGTTTTGGTTGTAAAATTTAATTTGGGGTATTATCACGATTTGTACACGCGTACCGATACTTGTTGTTGGCGGATGTGTTTGAAAACTTTCGTAATACTTGTTTAAAACAAGTACGGTTTTTTAGATCCTGCGCTCAGCATTGTATTATACGAGTCTGGGCTAAGTTGGGACGCTTGTTTGAAACATTGCAGAAACAAACTTTAGATTTGTTTACACCGATATCGACATGCATTTGTTTATAGAAAAAGGCATGCGTGGAGGAACTTGATGCATGGTGAGTAAACGATACGTTAAAAGCAAATAATGTATATTTGCCGATTATGAACCAAATCAAGAACCATCGAGTTACATTACATATTTGGACGCTAATAATTTATGCTGGCTGCGCCATAGTCAACCTTACCGACTGGTAATTTTAAATGGTTAAGCGAAAAAACAGGTTAACAAACTCGAGAGATGGGTTTAAAAACGAAACAAGAGGATACATTTTGAGAGGTTGATTTAGAATATCCCAAAAATTACGATTCTCACAACGCGTTTCCACTAGCGCCAGAGTCATTAATTATTCAAAGAATGGATGAGCGACTATCAAAGAATTTGCACTAAAGATAAACCCGCTCCAAACGTTGCTAAATTAGTACCAAAATTTATCAACAGAAAAACTACGTGCTTCATTATCGTAATTTACTATTGTATTTACAACTCGGCATAGAGGCTTATTCGGAAATTCACAAAATTTTTAGAATTTAACGAATCGTGTTGGATGAAAAATCATTACATCGATAAAAAACTCTACAGAAAAAAATGCAAAGAGTGATTTTGAAAAAGGTTTGTAACAAACTCACTTGAACAATTTCGGTTTTTTTAGGAAAAACGATGGAAAACTTGTACGAAATCGCGTAAACGTAAATTTTCAAAACGGCTAAACAGATCCAAAAGCCGGAAAAAAAAATTCGTCAACTCATTTGCGAGACCAAATTTTGCAGAGCTAAGATTTTCGATAGTTTGATTTGGTTGCGATTCCCATGCACAAAACAAAATCAAACTCAACCGCCCGATCATTATTGGAATGAGTAATACTAGATTTATCAGGAAGTTTTCATGTACGATTTTTTAACCACAATCATTTAAAAAAGCCAAAGTATAAAAATAATTGGTGTGAGAGTTGGTTACACGGATACAGATAGCTTCCTATTGAAATTAAAACGAAGATGTTTTACAAAGATATGAAAAAAGAAGACAAACGATTGTACGATTTTAGTAATTACGTACAGCAAAAGAGTCATTTTTACATTCTGAAAAAAAAAAGTGATCGGTAAAATGAAAGACGAGTGCGCGAAAACTGTAATCTCTGAAGTTGTTTGTTTAAGACCCAAAAATGTATTCGATTTTACTTTGGACAAAGCTGAAATAAAAGAAAAGCTAAAGGAGTTAAAAGACAGTTTTAGAACAGATATTATGTATGAGGGATATAAACAAGTTTTAAACGATAAAATTCTCTACATCAAATTATGAGTTTTATTAGAGACACGAAAACCATAAACTATATACAACTCGAATAAATAAAATATCTAGATCCTCTAGACACAAAGAGATACATTTAGAGAAAACGGAATAGACACTCTAACATTTTCATTACATGATTGAATGGTTGATTTTGAACGAACGATTAACGTTTAACGTTTCGGTGGATTCATCGTATCTCTAGGAATAATTTGTATTTCTTCTCTTACAAAACTACGAGCGGGGCCTCCTTCTACATAATACAATATGGGTTGATTCGCAGCCTTCATCGTTTTAGATATTCTATAAATTTTAAACTCATATAGGATCTGTCGCTCTACGTCTCGTATCTTTTTCAGCTTCACCCGGCGCGTATAAATACCGAACTAAACTATTATTGGGAATTCTTTTTTCGTTCTTTACAACGGCGGGTGATGCTGGATTTTGCTCAACGCTATCTAATTTAATCGCGTCTTTTTTCCGAGTTAATCAATCGCGTCGTCTCGTTGTTTAACGCTTTTACGACCGCCGGTAATCTTTTAACCCATTTGTGCCTTCTCGCTTTCCAAACAATTTCTTGACCGTATTGATGCGAAAATAATCTTTCGCTCAAAGTTCTATTAAAATCTCTCAACGATACCCTGAGCTCTGTGATTTCAACCCTCTCCTCGCTGAATTTTTTTACATTATGCTCGCTCATCAAAAGCATTAACGCTGCTCATAAATTCTTTCCGGGGTCGACTTTTTTAATTTTAGGCCAAACCAACGGCGATCGTTTACGCTGTCGCGGAGCGTAAATTTTTTCAAAGCATCAGTTTACTCGCGCGGCTGTTTTATCGATTAAAAGGTACTGCAGCTTTATATCTGGCTTCATCTACGACCGTTAACGCGTACTTGTACGTAATTCTACCGACTTTGTCGTGGAAGAAACAACAAGTCTGCTTGATGAACCTCGTTTGGTTTTCGAGTGGGCTATTTGATGGGTTTCTGTCTCGGAATATATTTAGGATGAGGGTAAATAAATTTGCCATGCGCTTGCTTTTTATCCATCGTTGAACGAATTTTACATTTACTTTCGTTTTTTTAAGCCAGCTTGCTGATTGCTGATTGACCTTGTAGTATCCTCTCGGACTATAATAAGCGGATAGTTTTCGTTCATCCATTTAATATTTATAAATATTATTCTTAACATTATTCGGCAGGCATGAGTGAATTTGGTAAAATTCCTTGTTTAACTAACCACATTTTGCGTCGCACCGCTTAATCCCAATCGTCGCAGTTAGTTTTAACCCGTCTTTATATCCAATTTTTTCCTAAATCGGCTGGTTTTCATTTTAAATATTTTTTTCACCGAGCATGCTGTAGCAAATTACTAAAGAGTCATAACTGAGCTGTGATAAATTGTATCGGCGATCGTTTTCGTATTTATAGGCATTGAAGACATGTTTATAATCGTTAAATATAAAAAAAACCTTTTTTATTCCCATTTCAAAACATTCTCTAGCGCGGTGGGTGGTGTAACGCTAGCGAGTTTAACGGGTACTCTAGCAGGTTCGTTTTTAAATGTTGGTTCGAGTTGCTTCTAAACAGGGGTAAAATAAGCTCCAATAGCAATACCTCCAATAGCAATATAAAAATAATTGTAACTCGTTTCATCGCTCATCGAGTTGTTTTCTTTATAACCTTCGCTATCGCGAGACGTTTTAACGCTTTTCGCGGGTTTAGCGAGTTGTAGTTTTTTCTTTTTGTTAATTTCGGCTAGTTTTTTTCCAGCCGCAACTCTGTTTGGGTTTTTTAACTTAGTCGCTGGTTTCGTCACTGTCTTTGGCGTTGGTTCCGGTTGCGCAATCTCCTTCGGTACAGTCGTTTGCTCGTTGGTTTCCATCGCTTTTATTATCAATTGAAGATAATGTTTCTTCTTTTCTTTTTAAATGTTTTGCCGTAATCAGCGAAACGTTGATCGGAGCGAGAAACATACCGTACTTGTAGTATATTTCACACAACACTGTATTAAATGCTATTAATGAACGGATCTTTTTTAAATCTGAAATTAATTTACCTTCATCAATTTGAAATTTTGGAATTTATGGCCATACAAATCAATACGATTTAAACTAAGCCCCAATAGTTTAGCGTATAGCGTTATAATGGTGCTACCTAAAGACTGAGTAATATCGCGACCTAATTTTTTTCGTATTGCGTGTAATACTTTTCGCTCTTGCTCGCTCAAAGCTTCAATATCGCCAACGCTTAGTTCTTTACCGAAAAACTTTTTAGAGTCTCCTCCTATTACGACCGATAAAAGACGTTGTTTCAGCAATAAGCTATCGTCGTTGACGCTAACGTTAGCATCAATGAGTGGCGTCTGTATATTTTCATTTAATATCTTACTTAACTTTTTTCCATTTATTATACGTACTCGAAGAATAATCTATTAAATTTATTTAAAAATATAAGAACCAATAATTAATTTTAGATAACCCATCGACGTTTAAAAGCTCGTTAAGATTTAACATTAGAATCTTTTACTCGTTCAGCATCTATACTATTAAATATACCTTTTTTTTCAGTATTATCGTTTAATACTTGTACCAATTCTTGTCTTTCTTTCGCGGTATTTACGAGTTGGTTAAGATTATATATAAAATCATTTTACTTTCAACATTTACGTTCGTAAATACTCGTTCATTCATATTTATAAATATGCTTTATAATATTTATTTAAAAAAAAATGTGAGACAAACGACCTGATCCCCTCAACCTATGGGTAATTGCTCCTTGACTATGGGTAATTGCTCTTGACCTATGAGTAATTGCCCTTAACCAACTCGTAATTGCTCTTGACCTATGAGTAATTGCCCTTGACCAACTCGTAATTGCTCTTGACCTAAGAGTAATTGCTCTTGACCTATGGGTAATTACCCTCGACCTAAGAGTAATTGCCCTCGACCTAAGAGTAATTGCCCTTAACCCTCACCAACGACTTAACGGTAATCACTCAGTCGCGTATTTCCCAACAGGTAGGCTGATCCGTTTTTAAAATTAATTTACGACGTTTAACTCGTTTTAATTTTTCATGAATTTCCATTCTCAACTCGCGAGTAGGTACAACATCATTTTCTCTAAGACAATTCTCGCACGAGTCTCTATCTTTACAATAAAATAAACATATCCATTTGAGTTGTTCTCTAAAATCTTTCAATACGCTATTATATTTTTTTGTGAAAGAACCAACAGCTGTGTTTAACGTGTCTACCGCTAAAAGCTAATTGCGTGATCATACATTTATTATTCTCGTCGTATTTTTATAATGCAACTGTTTATTAGCGCTGCAATCGTCTATAATAAACAACGTTTCTTCCGTTTTGAAAGCGTCGCTATAAATTTGTATAGCCCTATTCAGCGATATGTCGTTTAAATCGTTAACACGTGAACGTTATCGTCGTTTAGAACCCATTTTCTATTTTTGTACGCATCATTGTTGAAAATGGTAGGCATAATATAACGATATTTTAAAATATTTAAAATATTCATTTTGTAATAAATTTAAAACAAATTCAGTTTTACCGCATCCCGTTTGTCCGCAAATTAACGCGGCGTGTGGATATTTAGTAACATTTTTTTTTAATATTAAACGTTTTTTAATAATCACTCGATGTTTAATAATCGACCGATTCGAAACGCGAGTTTCTAATGTTTAGTTGCGCGTCCATGATAATAAAAGTATACATGTTTAGTTCACCCGCACTCTCGGCTTTTTTCAATTTGAATGGTAATTCCTTCGATAAGTTTTGCACTCGTCTTCCGCTTCCGTGTAATACATTATCGGTACTCGTTCTTAAATCTAAAATAAACCGTATCGATTAAGTAAATAATTCGATAGTTTAACGTTTGATAAATCTAGAGCTTGTACAACTCGTATAGCGTGTTGTTTTCTCGAATCACCGAAATATTTTGAAATCTCTTCCCATTGTTGATATCTTTCATTCCGTGCGCGTAGAGTTGATTGGGAACGCCTTCGATCGTAATACTAACTTTTGTTATTTTTCGGATTATAAAACTTGTTGCTTTCTTTCACGTTGGGTTCTTTAAACAAAACAATATTCCTTTCATACTTTTTGCTGGAGTATTTAAATTTATATTCCACATTGTATTCTTTTTGTTGTGCGTAGTTACGCTCTGTCTCAGTACGCGATCAAACAATATACTCGTTCTATCGCTGTATTGATTTCTAATTGTTCTAGCGAGTTCTGGATATGAACAACCTCAAATTCTAAAGAAATTTCACTTATAACATATTTTGCATTATCGTCGGTGCTTTTGATCACATTTTCAAATTTATTAAACACGAGTTCGTAAGTCAATCGATCTCCCATACCCGACTGATAGTAAGGTTGATGATCGGTTAACAATTCCAAAATCAGCGGAATGTAATACCTATTTTTATACGCATCCGCGATAGCTTTATCCGCTCCACCGTTGCCCGCGGGAACTTTTATCGCTAGCGTCTATTCTCATTTTAGTTACGTTTTCAGTTTCGATTCCTTTGATACACTAAAATTTTCGCGCTGATCTTTGGTCAACCATTCGTCTTTGTAACAATTGAATACATCCGCATCGTCTAAACTAAATATTTCATTTCCTTCCATTTAATGATTATGTGTTTTACGATATTTCACTGATGTTTTGCACCAACGTTCTATTTTCATCGTTGACGCTAACGAGTTCAATGTTGAAAGCTAATCGCGTTTATTCGGAACGATGACGTCGTTCATTCCTAAATTTGGAAACGAACCGTCAACAATTGATTTTCGTTTATGGTACTCGGATTGTTTGTAATGACGACTTTTTGGCGCATTCCTTTACGCCTCGAGGTTCTTTTAGTCTTCTGTTTTTATTTAGTGTTTCTCCGTACGTATTACTCGTCATATTTAATGTTGTTAAATATAATAATTTTTATATAAGCTGCGTAAACTATATTTAACAACTGTAAAAAAATGGTGTCTATAGCGATGATGGTTGGAGGTGCGGTAATCAACGTTTACCGGATCGAATTTTTTATTTAGTAATTTACGTGGTAATGACGCAGAACAAGAACGCCAAACGACACGATTTAGCGTTGGAACATCTTTCGAAAGCTAGAGACGAATTTAGTAAAAAGGTTTAAAATATATAGATTATTTAAATGAGAAAATACAAAAAGAATCGGGCGCGATAAGAACTTTTAATAACATTAACGAAGCGATGCAAGAATATTCGCGAGTTTCAAATACACGAAGTAAATTTACCTCTCGATTTACGTAAAGAACCGCGATTAGAAGATTTTTACGTTCCTAGCGAAGATCAAAAACGGGAGAGATTGTATTTATCATTATTGGGTATGAGTGTAGTTGGTTACGCGAGTTATAAACTATTAAAATAAAAGATGTAAAGTAATTGTAAATGGCAGAAGGAGGGCGATCTTATGGAAGCGGACCCGTTATTACAAAATCTTGAAGAGGATGAAATGTTTGACGATAATGCGGAAGAATATGAATTAAGTGATGAAGCTTATAATACGCTCTTATTAGAGAACAAAACAAACAAAAAAGTTTAGGTGCATTAGAAAAAATCACCCGATGCTGTAAGATCATCGAATAGTGCACGAGTTGATGACTTTTATAGAATAGTAAAAAGAACAAGGCTGAAACTAACAAAATACCAGATTGGGAAAATTTTCAAGTAACGAAAGAGGGTATATTTTATACTTTAGTGAACGAGGAAAAGTAAGGCTGACGATTGCTAAACAAAACAAAACCTTTCTTACGTTAAATTCAATAGCCAATGAAGCAAGGCTAAAGCTGGCTATAGCCAGGTTAGATTCATGAGAGAACAATTGGGTATAAAAGACTGGAAAAGTATTAGAAAAAGTTAAGATACAAAAATGTAGATGAAACTTTAAAAAAGAACTAGAAAGTCTATCAGTTAGGAAAAACCAAGTCGAAAGTTACCAACAACACCACCATCGTCACCAACGCCCGAAGAAGAACCCGTTTTCAATGTTAATGGTGATATCGAAATGGATGATCTAAGAGGTAAAAAAAATAGACACGATTGAAGGATTTATTAATTTTTATACGCAAAACGCAGAAACTCGAGATGAAAGAAATATACTCCGCGAACTAAGGGGTTACGCAGATCTTATGAAAACGGTGCAAGGACATAAATTAAAATTTGAAGCCGAATTATACACACGTAACAAAGAATTAACCGAAATTAGAACTAATTGCTAACAACGACGTAGGAGATGAAAATGCAATAGATCAACTTATAACGCAACGAGAACAAGAATTATTAGATGAAAATTGATAACGATTAAAGAACAAATTAACAAGTTTGATTATAAGAATAGTAGCCAACTCAATAGAATTAAAGAAACGTTATATGAATAAAAACCATAGACGTTACGTTGGGTGAAAGAATTAAAACTTTATTTAGAGAACAAAGGTTTAACGATTATCAGTATATTAACAGCTTTTTAGTATGACTATTGCTTTTATCGTCAAATCGATCGGTAATGTTGTAAGTTCAGTTATTCCAAAACCAACCTCCTACGCCAGAACCCAACTCCACCATCACGTATTGACGGTAAAAGAGTGATACAAAAAACATTAAAAAATTAGCGAATGTATTATCTAAACTAGGGAAAGCTTTAGCTTTACCGGCTAATTATCGGAACGATAGTAAGTTGGTTATTTAAAATAGCTTCGAGCGTCGTTACGTTAGCAGCGGAACATTTATGGTTGGTGATAAGCGGAGTCGGGGTGTTATTTCTAGCTTATACGCAGAAAACGTGAAGCGATAGTGTGTTTTAAACAATTCGTAAATCAAATACCTACACCAGTTAAAATCGCAAAACCAGTATTAAAAGAATTTTTTCATCTTGATGGTTGTCTTGTTTAAAGAAGGTGCCCCTCAACCGAGTCTTTTTTTAATGTAGTTTCCAACGGGTGTGATAAACTGTCGCTCATATTCTCTGCGTCGGCGTCTTCTACGTGCTTTGCAATCGTTGGTAGTTGCGTTCGTTCTAGAGGTAAAATAGGAAAAACAACGGGTGTTGAATTTGTATCTAAATTTGAACCCAACGATAAATCGCTCGTCGCGATTAATAGATTATTGTTGTATCCCGCATAATTACCTATTTGTAAATTCATATCGCTAGGCATCATGTATAAATTTTCTCCTAGACAAAAGTTTAAACGATTGCGAGCGTATTGTAAAACATCTTGATATCGTTGAATGCTAGTTTGTAAATCGACCGGCGAGTCAATCTCTGCTTTTACTATATTTATAAATTCGCGTTGCGCGTCTAAACCCGTACCACTCGCTAAAATGAGCTTTTTGTTTGCGCTTGAGCTCCTAAAATCGCGTAAACGTACGTTCTTAACGAGTCGTTTATTCGTTGCGTACCAACATCCGTAAACCTCTAGACTCGCTGATTATAAAATTTTTAACCAAGCGAGCTCTGTTGAAGATTGTGAAATAGAATGCGACCGTATAGGTCGAAGGAAAATTCCAAAACTCATTTTAGTCGCGCGGTTGTAATAATCGTAATCGGTCACTCGGTGAAATAACGTTCAAACTACTTTTATCGTAGTTGTTATTGGGTACCGCTTTGTAACCAGAGTCGTAATAATAAGCAGTTCCTAATCCGTTTGAATTTAAATCAACTCGTTGTTTCCAATTGTTGTTTTGAGAAAGGTGAAATTCTTTACATATTTTTTTGTACGCGCTCACGTCTATATTATTGGCAAACGCGTCGTAAAAATTTTGAAAGATGCGGGAGCTCATTTCTTTTGAGCAATCGTCTAATTTGATAATAGACGTGAAATCTAAAAAAACTACGAATCATTGGGTTTAAATGGTTTAAATGTTGATAACTCACGCCGCACCTCGTCGTGGCGCAGTACGTCACAAAATTTATTTGATTTTGATAAAATTTGAGTGGGTTAGGAATACCAATCGTTCTACAACGTCGTCGCTTTAACGCGAGGCAGCTTGTAGTCGTTGAAAACATTATTAAAACGAACGTTAAAAACTCGTTCTTGTTTACGTAAATGTTTATACTCGTTAAATCACCGTCGTTAAAATCGAGGCGCTTTAAAATTTCCAGATTGCTCGTACGAATACGTAAAATTACTCTCGAATGCTAATGGAAACGTCATTTATTATTAGAAAAGTTATATATAATGTTTAATAATAAAATGTATCATACGTCTGAAATCGAAATTGGTAAAAGAAGGTGGATCGATCTCAATTAGAAAACGTTATCGATAATCGGCGAGGCAATCTCTCGATTATATTACACAGCGTAAACATTTGGGTGGGATATTACAACATTCGTAAAAAGAAAGAATACTAATTCGTACGGTGGGTGAATCGGAAGGTGAAGTAAATTTATCGAAGCGGGCCTTTACAACATGTTCGAAATTATCGAGATTATAACGAAAATGAGCCTTGGATAACGTATAGAATCGATAAATCCAAGGGTGAATACACGTTAATATTAGCTCAAGCGAACAAGAGCGTTAAAATTTACATCTGGGTTAGCTAATTTATTGGGGTTGCATAGCGAATCTCTAACCGCGGGGAATACACCAACAAAATTGACGTACAACTTTTTAAATTTTTTACATTCATTTGCGATCAAATTTCTACGACCGATAATTATTTCAACGGAAAAGCTTGCACAATTTTAAACTCTGCTGCCTTTTGCGAGACGCGTCGTTTGGTGAAAGCATGTACATGCAATATACAAATCCATTAGCAAAAAATTACGACTTGGAACTTTTAACGAGTTGAGTTTTTCGAGTTAGAGATAGCAAAGTAGAGATATACATAATCACGGTTTCCCCATTATTTTAAATGTAGAAATAATATAAATATGGCGAGTATTTACGGGTTTAGTCGGCTGACGCGAAGCGTACAACGAATATTAGAACGATCGCTAGCGAAAAGCATCAACAAAAGACGAAAATTTACGAACATCACGGATATTCTAAACAGAGATGAAATTTACAGCGATTAGTTTTAATCGAAAAGTCGACGTTGTACTAGGATGGCACGATACGTTTAAACAACCCTTTTTCTTGTTTACGACTGCGCCCACGTACTGTAGTATTTTCACGCAGTTTATTAAAACCGATAGTTTCGTCACGCATTCAACGACGAGAGATTACGCCCCCAACATTTATTATATTCCTTCTCCGCAACGAGATGAAAAATTTCATTTTCTCGATGATGAAATTCAACATTTAAAATACGAAATGTGTTTTAAAATGCGAAACGTTAGAAAAGTTTTTGTAGAGGCGAGTTTTTTCGGTTCGCTAAATTCAAAAATCTGTTTCAATATAAAAATAGCAAGTTTACCGTCTAATTAAATAATTTATAATATAAATGGCGAGTATTTACGGGCCTAGTCGAACGGGGGAGCGAGTTGGTAGTTTAAACAGTAAAAGAAATTTTGACTTTGAAGAAACTAATCATATCAGTCCTACTGAACTTGTATCATCTTTACCTTTTAAATCATTTATTTATTTAAATAATTTAGGCTTTGAAATTTATTGGTCCAATAATAAAATAAATTTTTTAATTGACTATTAATTTTTTTATTCATTATATGCAAAAATGAATAAAGGTGATAATAATTATTCTATAGTAAAAAGTGAAGAATTTGATAAGTTTGCAACCCATCAAATTGATTTTCCTGAGGGGAATGAATTTTCTTTTAGTAATGAACCGAGTTATTTAGAATGTGTAATATGTTTCATTCCAAATGTAGAAGAAAATCATGCTAAATTCTATTTTAAAGCTACTTTTTTTGGCGCTGTGAATACAGGAATATGCTATGAAATAAAAATTAAAAAAATTCCAATTAATACTTTCCCATAAGATTAAAATCTTTACTATTAATAAAACATATAATGAGCATGCCTATAGAATCAACGAACGTACTTTATCCAAATTTACCGCCTTTGACGAATGACGCTAAATCATTTCGATCGCAAAAAATCGATGATATTCAAAAAGAATTACGAATCGAAATTAACGAACGAGAAGCTGTATATAAAAAATATAATACAATCATAAACGCTTGTAGCGTCGCAGAAACTATCGCAGAATTGGGTTGTATGGGAGCGGGAGCCATCGGAATAGCCAGTATCGCTACGGTCGTATCGTCGCCGGTAGGATTCGCTTTAGAAGGTTTAGCTTTGGGGTTGGGTGGCGCAGCTATTAGATACGCGAAAAAATAAATGTTATAAAAAGCTAAAAACACGATGAAATACGAATTTTAGCGTTGAGTAAACTCAACACGATCGAAAACCACGTTAGTAAAGCTTTTAGAAGACGGTTACATCAACCAAGAAGAATTTGTACTCGTGCGTGAAGAGCGAGAAAATATTATAAAATGAAAGAAAAATCCGTTTCACTGTCGCAAAGAGTGAACCAGAGGTTAAAAAAAAGTAAAACTGATGTTGTAAAATGCAGAAAAAAAATTTTATAGAAAACTTTTTGAGTTTAAAGTAGCTTTGATGATAAATAAAAACTATTATACAACCTCGGTGTAATCAAAAATAGCTTCATGAGTAGCGGAGCGTGTAAAAACGTTCGATAGACCTCCTCCGAACGCCCCAGCGACGTAATTTATCTTTCCAACAATTCTTTCATCACTCTATTGTAACAACGTTTAGTTTTCCTCTCGCCACGTTTAATATCTTTGTGCATTTCGTACACGAGCCCGCCTTTGCTTTTGTGCCATTTTTACATCTATAACAAGGAAGTGGAATACTTTACCTAGCCGAATACGCCATCGATGCATCGCGGCAATAGACATCATCGCGAATACTCATTCTACAACACTTGCAGTTTTTACCAACTAAAAGCCATTCACACAAAATCATCGTTCTTCCATCTTTACTATTAAACAATATAATAGTTATTTCATTATCTCACTTTTATAAGTCTCTTTTTTTTAAAATACTCATCGATTTTTTGATGAGGCTAACTCATTTTAAAATCATTTTTTATCATCGTAAAACCAGCGGTTATCCGCGTGACGCGTCATCAATACTTTCATGACGTCAGAACCCATTTTTATGCGAAAACCCCATTTTGTGAAAATGCTAAACCCATTTTTTGTGAAAATGCTAAACCCATTTTTTTTGTGAAAATGCCAAACCCCATTTTATGCGAAACCCATTTTTTTGTGAAAATGCCAAACCCATCATTAGACATACTACTCCCAACTATATAATTTTCAGAATATGAAATGAAAATAATACCACCACCACCACCACCACCACCACCACTACTTACCAGCTTATAGAAAATGGTAGAGCCACGTGTGCAGTTCAAATTGGTGTGTCTCCACTCAAAATGGTACGGGCCTGAATTGACAGTTGTTTAGAGCCCATCACCTGAACGAAACCACAACCCACAATACAAACTAGTCGGTCAAGTCAACACTCTGTAGTGATGTGGATTTACAGCTTTACGGAGTAAAACAATCCAGATCCAGATCCATCAACCTCCAGAGTTGACTAGAAAAATTGTCTGGATATGTCTCTGCCTTCATCACCCACGCCCGCTCTCCTTAATCTTCTAGCAATGTTAGTGAACAGTTTTTTTTATACCTCCACTAATTGGCCATCTACATCATATCATAAAATTAAAATAATCCAACAATCTGATAATATTTACATGCGTGGGGAAGCTGCATAAATTTCATAACTTTGAAAGATAAACATCCCCTTTTGCCAACCAAATTCGCAACTAATCAATACGTGTTGATATCATATTATTACACAGCTTGGTTCGAGGCTAAAACACATTTTGTTCTGTTAAACTCATCTTCAAATAATCGTCAACATCTCTCTTGAAATACATATTCTATAATCCAATGTGTATTCTTGAACTTTGAAAATTCAACAAATAATTTCTACTTTACAGCTTTTCTTCATAGGATCTTGATCATTTAATTTCTTGTTCTCCACTCTGCCCGGTTTAATGTTCACCATTAAAAGTTGGTGTTGCACACAGCAAAATAAATATTTCATGTTGCCACACAGGCAAAAACAAGAAGTTTTCTTTAAATTAGCTGGCCCTAATTTGAGCCCTCCTTGATAGCAGACTTGCTAAAATAACTGCACCAGCAGCTGACAGAGTGGGAAAAATACATGTTGCTTCGTTGCTGTCTCATGATGATCTCCCTGGACTACGCCCAAAACTACATACCCATGCCTTGCTATTTGCATAAAACCCTGCCTCACTATCAAAGCTTTTAAACCATAAGAATTTATTTGCATAAACCACTGCCTTGCTATCACAAATTCCTTATACTCCGAGTAAGAAAAACGATGGCCCTCTATTGTACTCCGCATTCCAAGATCTCTGCTCTGGGTAGTGATTTGTGTTCTGACTGTCTATTATGTGACTTAACTGAAAGAACACAAATAAACTATGTTGGCCTATATATACAATACAATACAATACAATACAATACAATGAAGGCATTTATATAGCGCTCTTACACAAACGGCATCACAGCGCTTTACAGTGAGATGCAAGTACAAATTAAAAAATACACAGTGCCTAAAATAAACGAGTCTTGAGAGATGTTTTAAATTGACTCAATGAAGAAGCATGACGGACACCAGATGGTAGTTTATTCCAAATGCTGGGTGCGGCAGTATAGAAACCCTTGTTAACCGCACAACTAGCCCTAGCTGCTGATAAACCTAATGGCAAACAATTTAAATGGAATCTTGACTATTTACAGTATATTACAATAAAAATCAAATAAATCATGACACAGACAGATTACATGGCCCCTATGTTGAAAACCATTGAATTAATTCATGAATAGAGAAGTCCTCATTAGGAGTCGTCCGTATGTCAGATGAGTTCACGCCGTGAAGGTGACACTGACCGCTCTTTCGCGAGAAGTCGAAAGAGAAACACCGAGGAGCAAGCTTGATGCAGGACCCGGCACATCGGGTGAGATAACGGGCCGCCTCGGTCGACAGAGGGTTCGGATTACTAATCATATATCCGTTGTGGAGCATGGCGAATGATGCAGACTTGAACTTTGGAGAAGGAGGGTCTAGACAAAAAATAAGAACATTCTGAAGTGAACAAAAATACATAAAAGGAGTTGAACAGTAATTTTATACATCGTTAACGAACCAGGGCCAGACCGACCAGCAATTAGCCAGCAAATTAGCCAGCCAAGGCCAGGCAATCAGTCAGCCAGCTCAATAGCCACATATAACCAGCTAACCAGCCAACTACGCAGTCATGAGCTAATCACCAAGTCCGTTATAGCTAGATAGCCAGCCATTGTCAATCAACTATTCAGCCAGCTAGAAATCCACCCAATCAGCCAGCCAATCAATCAGGCAGCCAGCTCAGCTAACTAGCCAGCTAAACCAGCCAGCCAACAGGTCATCCATCAAAACAGCCAGCCAGTCGGTCAACCAACCAACCAGCCAACTAGCCAGCCGGGCCAAACAGCCAACCAATGAGTTTGACAGCCAACCAACCAACCAGCCAATAAGCCAGGCTCGCAGTCAGCCAGCCAAACAATCGGCCAGCCAGCTTACTAACCAACCAGCTAAACCAGTCAACCATGATGTCATTCAACCAACCAACAAGTGACAAGTCATCCATCAAGACAGCCAACCAACAGTCAGTCGGTCAACCAACTATCAACCAACCAGCCAACCAATTATAGCCAGCCAATCAGTCAGCAAGCCAACCAGCCAACCAATTAACAGACCTTGTTTTGTTACTGTCATCAGTCAATCAGTCAGTATTTGTGCTAGTCGCAATCCTATATAGAGAGACACAAACTAGACGCATGAGAGACCTACAGATAAATAAAACACAGTATAAAATGACTGCACCACAAACAATCTTACCGGGATTAATCTTAGGAACAGATGTATACTCTTCTACAGTCAGCTCAGCAATTTGCAGGATTGCTTGTTCAACACCAGGGCTAGATGGATCTATATCTAGGCTGACATACTTGGCCATCACCGGTGGATCACACAGGAAAGCATTCACTGCGCCATCATAGGACTGTTCTGGTGTAGCTGGTAGCCCACACATTTGGTTCTCGGTGTAGTTTGAGCTGACACCAGCCCGTACGGTCGCTCCGATGAAACGAATGCCTGCACAGCATATAGAGAGAGACGGAAAAAATATTTTCAAAGTTGAACAATGTTTTGGGATAGTCTTAGGAGTTTAATATGTAAAGGCCTGATTACCCTTCTTAATTAGTTTCCAATGATTTGATGAAATGTTGGTCTTTCACATTAGTCCACGCAGCATTCCACTTGCGGGTTGCTGCGATCGATCCATCAATGACGGCGTGTTCGCCTTGATTGAAGGCTAGCAGCACTTATAATAAGTGCTTCGAGAGTGTGCGGGGGACAAAATCAACGGCGTGGTGCGCGCAGGATCGAGGGACTTAAACCAGGCCCGTAACCAGGGGGGGATCGGGTGGATCGGACGATCCCCCCCGCGGAACAGGGAGTTCCGCTCTACAAAATAAAAATTCAATAATTCGAATAATTCAATTTTTCGTCGCACAATATAATAGCCAGTTGGATATTGAGAATAAATATTATATATCCAAATATCTGAAAAAGTTAGTACCGCTATGTGTTTTTGGTGTGATACAAAATTATTGTGTTTGTTTTGTTCAGCTCACATACTCTATGTTCAGCAATTTACTCACAATTTAATTTAGGATCATCAAATATTGTACACACGAACGTACGTACGCGATGATGATAGTCTTGGTCTTGATCGGGCTAACACATACGTCCATCGTTCGATGCATTATTCAAAAAGAGGGCGCCTTTTCAAGCTACATTATATTTTTGCGTCTTTGGCAAAGACTACATGTCGTATGCATTTATTAAAAAAAGAGGGCGCCCTTTCAAGCACATAATTATGTTGTGTTGGGAAAACAACATGACACTGCTTCACTGGTTGTCGTCGCCGCGCTGTGTTGTAATTAAAGCAAATGAACGCAGTAACTGTACGGTTTCAAAACCCACTGTTTATATTATTTCGAATTCAGACGGAATATGGGACGCTCAGAGCAGAGGAAACGTGACCGCAAACGCGCAGCGAAGTAATGGTTCAACCCTTGACGGATACTTCAAGCGAAAATGTGGTGCTAATAGCGACGCTCTGGAGACTGCTTCCGACCAGGCTGACGGACGTCATGTGGCCAACCAGAACACTGAGGGTACGGTGGTAACCCCGAACACCGATGAACCTGAGCCGCCACCTGCTTCCACCGCTCCTGGCGATACCCATCCGGCGGATGAGGTCGAGGAAGTGACGAATTGATAACGGACATTGGTAGTATGCACCCCGCGTCGGAAAACTACGATAACATACCTCATGAAAATGTAAAACATTTCTCAACAACATTCGCAATCTAACCCGCGAACAAAAATACCACCTGCTGAAGCACCACGCGCGCATGCCACATGACTACGTGTTTCCGTCGCGGTATATCGCCGGATGCAACAGAAGATTTAATAATCATTGGATCAATGACTTTCCTTGGATTGTCTATTCTAAAGCAACCGACGGCGCATTCTGTCTCCCATGTGCCCTGTTTGTGGAGGAGAAGAGGGAACACCTCGGTCTGCTAGTGAATAAGCCGTTCCGAAAATGGAGTAAAAAGAAGGACACGATCAACCCGCATGCGGAATGCCTGTACCATACTCGTGCCATGCAAGTTGCGGACGGTCTGATCCACAGCATCGAAACCCCCCAATCAACAATTCCAGCACTCAGCGACGCTCGTGTCAAAGAAAACATTGGCGAAACAGACACATTGTGAAATGTGTCGCCGAAGCTGTGCTGTGGTGCAGCAGACAATGCATCGCGTTACGCGGGGACAAGGAAGACCTCAAGAGCGGCGGAAATCCGGCAATTTCCTTGCCCTCATGAAACTGATGGCAAACCACGATCCAATATTGAGAGCACACTTGGATTCCCAATCCTCAAGAACGCAACATATGTGTCCCTGAAAATTCAAAATGAGGGTGATAAATATAATGGGCGAGGACATGATTCTCGCGCAGATAGTCAGTGAGGTAAATTCGGCAGTTTACTATAGTGTTGTTAGCTGACGAGACCACCTCGCATAACAAAGAACAACTGTCGCTCTGTATCCGGTTTGTGGACAAATGTAAGGATATAAGAGAGAATTTGTCAGGTTCTCTGGACTACACCGAACCACTGGCTATCACATTGCCCAAGAAATTAAATCTGTTCTCGCGGAGATATGGGACTCGACATCAGCAACATGCGAGGTCAGGGCTATGACGGAGCGGCTGCAATGTCGAGTGAACGTATCGGCGTGCAAAAGTTAATCCGTGATGACGCCCCCAAAGCAGTGTACATGCACTGCAATGGTCACTGTCTGAACTTGGTAATTGGACATGCCTGTTCAAATACGGACGTGCGCAATATGATAGACAAACTCAAGGCCGTGTGCCTGTATTTTAAGTACAGTCCTAAGAGACAAGGTTTGTTGGAGCACATCATAACAAAAAATGCTCCTGCCAGTAAGCGGAAGCCGCTACTAAACTTATGTAAGACCCGCTGGGCAGAGCGTCAACAAGCATATACGCACTTCAATGACTCGTACCCGCATCTAGTGACGACATTTGAAGAGATCGCGCACGGATTACATTCCGATATTCTGGACGAGGACTTCAGAGCAGCATGGGATGCTAAGTCAAAACAAGACGCCGTGTCCATCCTGGCATCTATTACCTCGTTCGGGTTCATAATGACGTTCAACGTTGTCTACTATTCCCTCGCGCATCTGGAAGGCATCACTGTGAAGTTGCAGAAATCGGCGTTGGACATCTTCAAAGCCCATGAAATGGTCCAAGAGGTCACAGATTATTTTCGGATGCGGAGAAACACCGTGGACGATGTTATGAAAGACATGTTCACGAGGTCCGTGCAGATGGCAGAAAAGGTGGATGTGGTACCCTCCATGCCGCGCATCAACGCACGGCAAATACACAGAGGCAATACACCTGCCGCGAGCGTGGATGAATACTACAAGCGAAACCTGTTGATTCCGTTCACAGACCATATTGTTACGGAACTTGAGGCTCAGTTTTCCGGGCTGCAGACAACCGCCAGTAAATTGTTGGGTCTCGTTCCCACTCTACTGGGGGAAAACATCGACATCTCGGAGGTTGTGGACATGTACGAAGATGATTTGCCGGCGCCTCATCTTGTGTCCACTGAACTGGATCGCTGGAAGCATAAGTTTACTAATGTGGCAGACAAACCGAACTCCCTTGCACAGGCTCTGAAAATCTGTGATGAAACTATGTTTCCCAACATCTTCGTTCTACTGAAGATAGGATGTACGTTGCCTGTGACTTCATGCGAGTGTGAGCGAAGTTTCAGCACGATACGCCGCTTACACACATACTTACGTGCATCAATGGGTCAGGAACGCCTCTCGAATTTGGCGCTAATGACTGTCCATTACGATGATCCGATAGATCTCGAGGAGGTGGTTAACATCTTCGCACAAAAGAACACCAGAAAATTGAAATTGGATTCGGTGTTATTGTAGTACTGTTGCAGTATGTTATTATTGTATTATGTTGTTGTATATCACACATTGATCATATCTGAAAAGGGGTCATCTACGTATCCATGCATTCTTCGTTATGTATGCAATGTTATGTATAGCCGGCATTTTACTGTTTCAAAACTAGTGCCTGACGGCACTATTCGATCCCCCCCGCAAAACTCGCTGGTTACGGGCCTGTAAACCTACTTAAATAACTAACAAACATGTGATTGGTGGAGCACACGTCACGTATGGGTGCCATCCGATAGTTTGCAATTGCGCCTTCCCTTCAAAATGAGTACAAATGAACGCAACGATCTTTTAAAATGGAACATAGTTACTATACCACACATGAAACATGCAAAAAGACCCCCGTGGTTCGGATCATTGGACTGACCTACAGCTCTTCCCAAATACTTCGAGCAAGATCAATCCCTAAATTGGTATATGCGACTTTGGGGAGATCTGATATTTAAAATCAGTAATAGAAGAACTTCAAGTACAGATTTTAAACCAGGATTATTGCCATATTTACCGCAGCAATCCACTCGGATTGTGACGGTGATTTTACCCAAGCGGTGTTCGCTATCCAAGTCCACTTGCCACCACGGATGAGCATCATCACCATATCCCGCTAGAACATAATAAATAAGAAAATATCATACAATGTTGAGTTTCCGAATTGCAATATGTTTGCAACATTTGTAATAACTTTAAAGGGACAATATCGTCACGATCAACATGGTATGGAATCGGAGCGCTAGTTGTCCAGAAACTCGATGACTGAAAATAGTACCCCACATGATAATGTCATATTACCGTTTATGATGCATAAATTAACCAGTAATTTTCAGTCACTGTGTGTTACACCGAGAACTCTCTTTGAAATTGTTCGGTTTTTTTCTTCTCCTTCTCGATGAGAATTATCGAACAAAAAACATAGTTGCCAAGCTCAGAATAACTTCATATTTTGCACTTACAATCCTTGGAATTACGTAAGAATTTCACCACTGATTGATTTTGTAATTAATTATTATAATTAAATTATTAGCATTTAGATACATTCAGTCCTCAATGCCTCAGACTGCAACGGACATTAGTGTGTATTGCACGGAGACCTCCTGCATGTATGTGTATTGTTGCTGCACTGTACTCATCCCATAAACAAGACAGTACATGTACGTACAATACAAGTTCTTTTTTAACCTTGTCACTAGGGCTTTCGAGTAGTTTCTGTAGGCCTATACCCAGCAGCGTAGCCACGGGGGGGACTGGGGGGCACGTGCCCCCACAAATTTCCAGTGCCCCCCCCCAGGTGCCCCCCCCCCCCAGGTGCCCCCACGAAAAATCCTCATAGTGCCCCAAAAAACAGAAAAGAAAAAGAAAAGGGAAAAAACCCATACCCCTGGGCCCCCCCCCGGAAAAGCAATGCCCCCTGTGCCCCCACTGAAAAAGTCCTGGCTACGCCGCTGCCTATACCTCGTGTCTACTGCTCTCTTAATTGGAAACGGGGTTGGAGCTAACTTTGTTCTCAACATGGCGGATTCAGACCGGCAGTAATTGCTGGTTATCATCAATCTTGATATGCACGCTTCACAGAGAAAAATAACTTTGAGAGGGCCAAGGCTGCCGAACAGAGACGACAAATAAACATCTCAGAAACTGGTAGCCATTAGTCACTAACTTTATTTGAAATGAACGTAACGAATGGGTTAGGGAACATAGGCTAGCTGCAGTTACCACCAGAGCTGTATTAATTCATGTATAATTTTAACAGCTACAACAAATAAAGATAATAAAATTATACCAGTATCCTTTTTTTTTAAATTACTTTGACTGCCATTTGCCTATGTTATATTCTTATAACTGCTGCAAAATCTGATATTTGTCGATTTTACGTAAATTTCCGTTAATTAAATATCATACCACCATTATATGTGAAGTACGAAGCCCGGGAAGGGACAGTGGTAAGAAAAAAAATTCAATGGAGTAATCCGTGCGCACGGATTCGTAATCCGTTCGCACGGATTAGTAATCCGTTCGCACGGATTAGTAATCCGTTCGCACGGATTAGGAATCCGTTCGCACGGATTAGCAATCCGTTCGCACGGATTAGGAATCCGTTCGCACGGTTTAGCAATCCAATAAGGTCATCATCAGAACAACTACTTCCATTGACCTCAGCCATCTTGAATCAACTAACGTTCGTGTGTAACGCATGCGTGTGGCGGATTGCTAAACCGTGCGCCCGGATTGCTAAACCGTGCGAACAGATTACTAATCCGTGCGAACGGATTACTAATCCGTGTGAACGGATTACTAAACCGTGCGAACGGATTGTTAAACCGTGCGAACGGATTCCTAATCCGTGCGAACGGATTACTAATCCGTGCGAACGGATTACTAAACCGTGCGAACGGATTGTTAAACCGTGCGAACGGATTCCTAATCCGTGCGCACGGATTACTCCATTGAATTTTTTTTTCTTACCACTGTCCCTTCCCGGGCTTCGTAGTGAAGCCTTATGTTAGATGCATCTTTTTATGTCAACGTTAGTTATTCCAGAATGTTGTGAGGTGGAGAATAATGACATATTATTACATGTACAACAATTATTTTTGTTGCCATGAAAAAACATCTTTGTGTCCAGTATTATTCCTCGCAGCTCTGTTACTGGATGGTTGGTAGAGTTTCATTTATTATTGTTCTCAATAAGTTTCTTTGCCTAGCGTATTCTGACCAGGGCCAGTCAGCCTTTTTACAATCATTGTTCCTTGTAATTTTATATTGCATTTTTCTTACCATGTATTTTGTTTTATTGTTTACACTGATGTGTCACTGCGCCATGAGCGTCTCTTTTGACGGATACCGGCGCATTACAAATGTTCATTATTATTATTTTTATTATTATTGACATTACATTTTTGAACACATTAAAAACAAAAGGAATATAATTGTAATTGTATGTTTTTATCGGGTGTGTTTGAAAATATATTTATAAAAAAAACTAGTGCTGAGCGGGCAGTGCGATTACTTGAGTAATCGCGAGTAATAATCGTTAATTGTACTCATACTAAAGGTATGGACATACCAAAAAATTAATAGCAGTATGAAGCCTTCCCAAGTTCCTACTGGTTTGATAAAATTGATATTTGATAATTCTGATGGATGGGGCGAAACAGCATGACTTATAAACCAAACAACATAGCGGCAGGTTAACTTAAATTAATTTTTATCTAAAATTTAGAAAAACGCGAAACAGAATTTTCATGAAATATGGCAAGGTCACCAATGACATTAAATACAATAAAATGCAATCACCTGATTGAACCAGAAGTTACGGCTTGCGAATTTGATATTATATGCAATGTTTATCAAATAGGCCTATCAAGAAAAATTATAACTCCTGAACAAAGAAAAGATACAATCTATATTTGTTCATGATTGTAATAACAATGAAATATCTAGCATTAATCTCAACAAAAACTATTTTGCTTTCCGGGCCAAAACAGAACACTTAAATTTAACATATTCTAATGCAAAACACTCAACCCGGCATCAAGAAGTTTCATCAACATTAACGATCGTAAATTGTGAATTGAATATTTTGTGGAACAAAATACTTTAAGGTTTTAGTTCATTATCTTATGTTAATAGATGGCTGTAAGTTCAGTGTAACCACCTTCCTGCTTGAAAAGAGGTTACATCTTCCATAACGGCTAAACCACAGGCGTTTTTACAACGAATCATTTACACGTGTACGGGCCACTTCGTCACCTATATGCATTTGTATGCTAAAAATGAATATTTGATTTGATTTTCCTTTAAAAAGAATCCTCCACAAGCGTGAATTATTAATATTATACAGAAAGGCTTTGCTTCTGAATTACTTTTGAAGTTAGAAATGTATAAAAAAAATTATAAAAGTATTGAAGAACCCAGTCTTCAGTTAGGTACCTTCTATTTGTAAGGCGAGCGTTCTAACCACTAGACTACCATGCCAGTTGAATTTGACGGTGAATTAATTATTGAAGAATTTTTTTAGGCCAAAAAAGTCTCCACGCGCGTCGCCTCAGACCCGCGCGTCGGCATTTTAAATTATTTATTTATTTTTTTATTTTATTTTTTTAAATTTTTTTTTTTTGCTATGAAACGATATCCAAGTGCAGCCAAAATTGCTGGTTCGACTGGATTTCTGCCGTGCTGTGTTTTAAATGACTTTTTCACATAGGGGTATGAATGTTTGCCCAATTTGTGAGGCCTCTCTTAGCCACCATACTTTGTATATGGGAAATTTGGTCCCCGCGTATACAATGTATCACGTATTTCCCTGTTGGCAAAAAAATAATAATAATAATAATAAAATAGAATTTAGTGTTTGATTTAAAATACAAACACTAGGTGTTCGAGTTAACTTCCGGTTCAATCAAGTTAGCAGTTAGCTGTGATAATGATACATTTGAAAATGTCTCACGTATGTTATCATGACAATATTAATGTAGGCTTCAAAATACATATACATTTTGTGTTAGAATGTGTTGAAATTGAAGTCCTGTTTGGACCGGAAGTAAGGGTGACATCGGGTCAGTTGAAAGTGAAACAATAATACTTTCTCATGAACATGAAAAATAACGGTAGCACCTACTTTAGTTCAGGAGATATGAGTTTTCATAATATATAATTAAAACTTAAATATAATGTGCTATGCTGAACACATTAACTTCCGGTTTAGTCACGTGAATGAATTTATACTTCACACAAAAGTAATACATTGGATGTCTTTTATCATCGTACTAAATTTGATGAAATTCTGTTCGAAAATTTCTGAGATATAAAAATATTCCATTTTAAATACTGCCGATAGGGGCGCACTGCTCTGTGATGACGTCATCAAACATATATTTTAAGATAAGATGTGACTAGTCACTTTATTCACAGAAGTCATACTCAAATTCCCTATCATATTGGCTGCAGACTATACAATAATGTTGCAGAAGATTTTGCTGTTGAACTTTTGCTGTTGGTCACAGTTGGGTCATGTTACATAATTCGAGGTATGTATGGTGATGCAAAGATTGTTAATTTATCTGATGTGGTTCATGAGATATGATATTTAAAAAAATATTAAACCTCTATTTGATGTAATTCGATATCTGATGACGTCATCATGACGTCACTTCATTATTACATTAAAAATATTTACCATGTCAACGTTAAAGTATTTTTATAAGTTATATATGGTTTTCTATTCAAAACTCGCATCTGTGGTTCCGTGTGCGACTTGGCAAGAGCCTATACGGCTGTACATATGAACGTGGGGTTCAGTTCGGCATGCGACTTGACTTGAGAGTATGCGTTGTGCTGTATGTGTACACAAATTATGTGTGTAGAAAAGGCTGTGCGCGAAATGGACTGTATAATTATAGATGTACATAATGTACTGGTATTACATGTATAGGGAATAATTCTTCAGAATATTGTTTCCTTCGGGCGTACGGGCTCGTCAGGCCGTCTCCTGAAGGCTGCGTCAAAGCAAAAGTCACAATCAACAGGATAACTATAATTAATGTTTGTAATATTCGTAAATTGTGTTCACCTGAACTTGATACTATCGATATAAAGATTTAATTTGAGGAAAAGTAAGGCAGAAAACGTAAGAAATAATTAAGTAATACTTCTAAGTGATATGTTAAGTGATGAGTTAACAACTATGTTTGAGATGAGGCCTTATACGAGTCTACATAAACAAAAAATCTAAGTTTGAATACATGTCTGAGTGACAAATCTTGGTAGAAATGAAATGTAAACGAAATTTGTGTGATAACTGTATTGTTTTTAATAATTGAGACAGGATGGCAAGGATTACACTGGATTATGTTGCAAGTGTTCTGTTATATTTTATTACTGGTCCTATGCCTAAGCAGCCATGTTTTAATATGAGCTGTACTTCTAAATCCAAGAGAGGGCGCTGTAGCATGTTAGTGACTGAACATAAGTGTGCAATATCAACACCATAACACTAAGATATTATTGTACCTTTCATTAGTAGGAGCACAGAGCAGTCCTTGCTCTATGGTACCCCCATCATATGGAGAAAGTATAGAATTGGATTGAACGTGGTACGGTTATTACCGTATTTAACAATCTCGGAAAACTAATTTAGCTAACATGTTCAGAAAAAAGAGCATATAGAATTGAATTGTACTGAAATATACTGAAAATATTTTGTCAATTAAACAAAAATATGTTGTGGATTTGCGGCCGCTGTTGATTTTTTCAGCAATTGTAAATGTGTTTTTTTTCTTCTAATTTTCTCACAAACGCGAGGACCACTTGACTGTATGGCTGAAGCTGAGTGTCGGTCAATTATGGTGGTTTCTGTAATTATGAATATACACACAGCTCTTTTGAAAAATATCGAGCTTTTACGATGATTCCAATTACTAAACACCATTAAGGGTTATAATATGAGAATAATCAAGTTAAAGGACATTTCAATTAGGTCCAAATGTTCATTTATTTATTTCTTATTTTATCTTGGGGACATCTTTCAGTGAAATACTGTTTTTCAAAGGTGCCCAGGAAACCTGTAAACAAGGGCGCTTGCTTTGTGAACCAGAAACAGTAGGTAAGCCCCTACTCTTCCACGATGAGTGTGCTGGGTTCTTTTACGTGCATTACTTAATCTAGTACACGGGACCTACGGCTTAACGTTCCATCCGAATGACGAAGCAATTATGGTTAAGTGTCTTACTTAGGGACACGAGTCGAGACCGGCCAGGCCAGGATTTGATCCCATATTCTGACAACACCAGAACTTGAATACGATCCACTAGACCGCTCTACAAATGTGCAAAGCTCCACCACAAATTTTCAAATATAAAATTATTTACATGAATGTTTGTTTTCACTTAAATTAACAGTTTCCCGTTGTTGATTTTCCCCAAAAAATAATGAAATATCGTGCATAATTGGGAGTTCTTACCAGTATGTGAGAAGGTATTGGTTGAACCATCAATGGCATTCGGTGCAGTGTATGAACTACCGTAAGTGGTGCTCTGCGATGCGGTCTTTCCTCTGATAGAAAAAGCTGTGTAATTCAATAGAAGAGAACAAAATGCCATGAAACAAACAGCTGTTTCTGAGGCTCTTCTGACCCCAAAAGGACAGTTGTATGATTTGAAATTTGTGCAGGGGAGGGGGTGGGTAAGTTGAATTTATTTGAACAAGTGAAACAAGTTTTAGAAAAAAAAGTGACATTTAATATTTTTCAGATTCCTCATGACACAACCTCTCTCAAAATGGGGGAAGTTCAGTTATTCATATTTGCCTACGAGCCTCACTTTAATAAGGCTTGTTCGTGTTTCATTTGAATGATGTCTTCTGGTATACTGACAAGTGCATCGTCCATATGGCAAGTGGCGTGGCAAAAAGCATAGGACTAGATTCAAATTTGAATTTCCCAGTCTTGACACACAACTGCTGTACCATATGTTTCAGGGCAAGCGCTTGCAAAGTCGTTCACAATGTGCATGCCCTCAACTTTTCCAATTGAAATTCACTCTTTAACTTGAGTGAAACTATGGGGGGAGGAAACATGTTAGTTTATTACCTGTAAGTTCACATCGAGCGTACTGAAAGAAACACGACTGCGCCACCAGGAACACGACACAGATATCCACAGTCCTACTCGCGAGATGCCACTGAAACAAATTCCCAATCTCCACCATTTTTCTAGGAATGTTTTCTCGAACGGCTTTGCCGATTCATAAAAGCAAGAGAGCTCACCAAATTCCTTGTTCGTGTGTGAAATTTAATCATGTGAACAGATACTGCTAACCAGTATTTGGCCTAAAAGCACCATGATAAATTTTTAATGCGTTACTATGGTATCTGAATTATAATTTCATTGATTGGGCACTTTTAAGTACAGTGTACAGTGCTTTCGTTTTACGGTTACAGCATTACCTTTTCAACTGAATTAATCATCTAAAAACAAAAACAAAATTTAAATAAATTTAAAAAAAAGGGGGGGGGAACATCCTGGCAGCAGCGTCGCCGGACATTTTATATTTTCCTATTTTGCATCATGAATTGTTGACTGTATTTACATCTTTCGTGTATTACGATTTTACATTAAACTTGTAAAAACACAGCAATGTATTTCTCTATGTATTTATGGTACAATAGTACCATAAATCCAGAGAAATTATCCAGTCTGATGTAGTCATCAAAAATTAATAAACAATATAATTATTACAACCTTGAAACGGATCCTGGCCGGGTTTAATGCACTGTTTTCTTGTTAACGCCATGAAATAAGCCGACATTGTCACAGGTTGGTTTCGATAGACTAATCCGACACCCCCCCCCCCCCACCCCCCACCCCCCAACACCGCTTGAAACATCACTTTATGTAGCGTTTATCTTCTATTTTTATTTCTTTCTATTTTTTCTTTTTTTTTACAAAAAAACCCACAACATTTCCCCCTTTTTTTTGCACGAATTATTCGCTTATTAATATTTGTTTTACGGCATGAAAAATTATGGCTGGATGATCCTTTGGACCATCCCCCGGGGCAAGCGGGGGGGGGGGTATATCCCTCCTATCCTCCCGGGATTCACGCCCGTGGTTGTCCCTCTAAAGTTAGTGCAGTAGTCCGGCAAGCAAGGCCGTAGCTACGGGGAGCACGTGCCCCCCCCCCCAAAAAAAATGTCAGAGTTTGGATTAAATTTAATAACCTAATTATCACAACTATACTATAGCCATCTACTAATTAATACCAAATTGATTCAAGTAGCAAGCATGCCCCCCCCCCCCAATTTCCAACTCTGGCTACGTGCCTGCCGGCAAGACGTGAATAACCTGAATACAGAAGCGCGCAAAATGTTTTCGAGGGAATAAAAGAATTCACATTTCATAGGTCCTTTAAAATCGTGTGACCAATATATCATATATTATATATGGGCCTACATGTCTTTATCGACTTATTTGTTTGTCTCATAGGTATAACATTAATATAATGCGCCTTGAGCACCAATTTGGTGGATACGTGCGCTATATAAGTCCACACTATTATTACTATTATTACTATTATTACTATTATTACTATTATTACTATTATTACTATATTTACTATTATTACTATTATTACCATATTTACTATTATTGCCACATTGCCACATTACATTATTACATCATCTACTACTACTACTACTACTACTACTATTATTATTATGAACCATAACTCAAGAAGTATACACTCGATACTTAAACTTTTTGTGAATGTGCGCTGTGGTATCGTGACCTCATAATGACCTCTACTTCCGGTTCAACAGAAAGTTTGAATTATTATTATTATTATTATTATTATTATTATTATTATTATTATTATTATTATTATTATTATTATTATTATTATTATTATTATTATTATTATTATTATTATTATTATTATTATTATTATTATTATTATTATTATTATTATTATTATTATTATTATTATTATTATTATTATTATTATTATTATTATTATTATTATTATTATTATTATTATTATTATTATTATTATTATTATTATTATTATTATTATTATTATTATTATTATTATTATTATTATTATTATTATTATTATTATTATTATTATTATTATTATTATTATTATTATTATTATTATTATTATTATTATTATTATTATTATTAAAGGGACACTATTGTCACGATCAGAGCTGACTTTCAACACAGCATGGAATCGGTGACCTTTAAGATGAACACAGTGACTGAAAATTACTGGCTCATTTACGCAGCAGCAGCAAAAGTAACATGACCTTATCATGTGGGGGTATTATTGTCAGTCACTGAGTTAACCTATCCCTTTAAGGATAACCATCAGTCCATCACGATCAAACTTGTTCCTTTAAAGCAAGTAGGCCTATACACTTTTAGTAAAATGTCCGTAAATTCTCTTTAGAAGAATCAAGACAAATGTATAAAAACCAACCTGTGAAAGTTTCAGCTTATTTCATTGTGTTGTTCACAAGAAAATAGTAAAAATACATGACCATTTTCTTATTAATTCAATGCCCAACGTAGATATTACGTCTTCCGAAATAACTTTTGATTAATTGTACACTCACTGGCCAAAAGTATTGCAACATGCTCAAAATAGCACTTTACAAGTAACAGGTGAGATGGTCATTTAATCCGATTTCATCGATCGTGTATTATTACATAATTTCCGAGCAAGAACAGTAAAAAAGAACATTGACTTCAAAACACAGGCACTTTCAAGAAGTCTTAAGTAGTGTAAATTTAAAAAAATAAATTATTGTAACACAGTTCTCCAAACTGAACTTTGGGGATGTTACAATACTTATGGCCAGTGAGTGTACTAATTATAAAACAATAGGACCCGAGACAGAAATTTTTTATGGGATGTTACGTGAAGTAAGTAACGTATATATGGAGTGTCGTGGCCGAGCGGTCTAGCGCATCGAACTCAAGTTCTGGTGTTGCCAGCAGCAGGGTGTGGGTTCGAGACCCGGTCGTGACACTTGTGTCCTTGAGCAAGGTACTTAACCATAATTGCTTCGTCCTTCGGATGGGACGTAAAGCCGTAGGTCCCGTGTGTTGTGTAATGCACGTAAAAGAACCCAGGATACTTATCATGAAGGGGCTTGCCCCGGTGTTTCTGTTTTGATTTGGCTGCAAATTGCGCCACCGCGCTCTCTCATTGTGGGCGCTTTGATTATTCACATTATAATTCCTTCTTTACAAATCCCACATCTGGTTGTTTATCTTTGTTTCAGCGCCTTGAGTATATAGGTAGATACGTGCGCTATATAAGACTTCGTTATTATTATTATTATATCTGTCTGTGACCATTACACTGTAAAAATGGTGTTTAGAATTTAAACACAGGCCAAATAAACGCGTTTAGGAATGCGTTTAAATGCTAAAAACGGCCATCCTCTGTACATGTCACAAAGCTAAACGGCCATCCTCTGTACATGTCACAAAGCTAAACGGCCATCCTCTGTACATGTCACAAAGCTAAACGGCCATCCTCTGTACATGTCACAAAGCTAAACGTGCTTAGCTTTTTGTCACCTGTTCATATTTTATTTAGCATTCAAACACTCATCACAGAAAAGCACAATGCAAACATTTGTTATGCTCAACATGTGAAAAAAGTGGGTACAAGCTACATGTTTAGAAATGTGTTTACATTTTTTTTTACAGTGCTGTGTTTCGGGAATTCCAATAGTGGAGAGTGGCTTTAAAATCGCAATTTCCAGGATCATAGCTAATTATCGATTCCATTGATCAATGTGTGACATGCCATTCGGGGCATCTGGCCATAATAATTTAAAGGGGCAGTATCGTCACAATCAATTGAATCGGATTGGCAGTTGTTTAGATTAACTCAATGACTGAAAATAATACCCCACATGCATGATCAGGTCATATTACCGTTGCTGCTGCATACAAATGAGCCAGTAATTTTCAGTCACTGTGTTCATCTTAAACTACGACACCGATTCCATGCCCTGTTGAAAGTCTTCTCTGATCGTGACGATATCAATTGTCCCTTTAATGAGCAAATAGTGAAATAATGCAATCAGATTTGTCGGTATTCATTGCACTGTGAATTTAGGACTGGAAATTATTTACATATAACGAGTGAACTTTTCACAAAAGTAACAATTCACCTTTAGATGACATCATTCAGGAGTGTGATTTGACAAAAGTAAAACATCCTGAATAATGGGTAGCGGGCCTGGGTCTCCCTTTGGTCTAGAGGACAAAGCCCCCTGAACCTCCTGTGGGTAGCGGGCCTGGGTCTCCCTTTGGTCTAGAGGACAAAGCCCCCTGAACCTCCTGGATGTTTAATTTTGGAGGATTTACAGACTCTCCACATCCCCACAAACAAGAAACTAGAGGTTTGGACACAATACTGACTACTTCTTTCTTTAGTTTGTGGCTACTGCTCTTTTGGGAGATTTGATTAAATTTTGCCCTACACCGACGTGTGTATAGCACTGTATGCTCAGTGCTTTCCGAGTGTCTGTGAAAAAACTACACAAGCGACTCGGGCGGGATTCGAACCCACGACCTCCTGCTTACTAGTGCAGACGTCTTAACCTCTCGACCACCGAGCTTGCCCGATGACGATTGGCCGGCTAGAATCCTATATAGCAGCGGGTTCCGCGATATATAGATTGGTGAAATTCTTGCGTCGGGAGATAAACAATTGATTTAATTTTGCCCTACACCGACGTGTGTATAGCACTGTATGCTCGGTGCTTTCCGAGTGTCTGTGTTTGGGAGATTTATTTTAAAAAATCAGGAAATCAGGAAAAATCCTGAAAATTCACAGGCCTGATCATTATTACTCAAGATGATTGCTACCTTCATCAGCTTTACACCAATTGAGTTTGACGCTCATTATATTTCGAAAATATCTTAAATTTTTAATGACCAACTCTATATCCGACCTTTTACAGAGCTATATTGCAAATGCATCAAGTATAGCAAGAGGTAGTTGTAGTTGAAACCAATTCCAGTGAAAATTTCAGTTTATTTCTCTGTGTTGTTATAAGGAGAAAAATTGTGTCGTTATAAGGAGAAAAAATGCATTCAGATTTTTTGTATCATTATATTCATTCTGTTGAAGAAATGGATCACAATCCATTGATCAATGCCGATCAGACTTGAATTTTGATTCATGTCTTCTTGAAAATGAAAACATGTCAGATCAGACGAAATAACTTCTCAGTTAGGGCGTCATGGCTGAGCGGTCTAGTGCATCGGACTTGTGTTCTGATGACTGAGTCGTTATAATGTGGGTTCGAATCCCAGTCGCCATACCACCATGGTACTTTTGTCTCTTGAGCAAGACACTTCACTGCAATTGCTTCTCTTTACCCAAAAGTATAAATGGGTACCTGTGAGGGTACAGATGGTTACTGTGTTTGATTAGCGCGGAGTGTCGTGGCCGAGCGGTCTAGCTTACCGGACTCAAGTTCTGGTGTCAGCAGCAGAATGTGGGTTCGAATCCCGGCCGTGACACTTGTGTCCTTGAGCAAGACACTTAACCATAATTGCTTCTCTCCACCCAGGGGTTAAATGGGTACCTGTGAGGGCAGAGTTGGTTGATTAGCCCTATATGCGCTGTAATGGCAGCAATTGAGCTGTATACTCCCCAGGGAGCTGATATGGGTTCAGGAATGATTTATGAACCTTATGAGCCTTATGAGCAGGGGTAATGATATAATGCGCCTTGAGCACCACTTAGTTGGTGGATACGTGCGCTATATAAGTCCACACATTATTATTATTATTATTATTATTATTATTATTATTATTATTATTATTATTAGCGAGAAAAAAATGGTTGCACACATAATGGGCTGTATACTCCCAGGGAGCTGATAAAGATTACAGGAATGATATTGGCCCAGTGACCAGGGGAAATAATGTAAAGTGCATTGGAACATTACCGAGGGGGTGTAATGCGCTGTACACATGTAAGTATGACATTATATTCCCAAGCGTTTAGATAATTGGCACAATTTAGCTATTTCCAAATGAGCAATTTCCAATAGTCCTACCCTTCCTCAATATTCAGTTCCTATATATATTTTATTTTATAGCTTACTTAGCTTGAACGAGACGAAGACAGAGTTTAGTCATGTATACCTTGCAGAAGCCACGGAGACAGACTCGTATGTCAAGGCTCTCCGCGGCAATGAGAGATGGCGCAAGAATAAGACCCTAGGCTCCTTACTGTGCAGCACTTCAGACATCACAGCCCGCTGCATACAAGGCAATGTAACATTCCATTCGTTACGGAAACTCTGGAGTCGGCGAGCCAAAATCCCGCTGAAGACAAGACTCCGTCTCTATAAGTATAACGCATACTGCGTATCAATCATGCTATACAATTGCAACAGCTGGGCAGTACCCCAAACCATGCTTAATAAGCTGGGTGCGTGCCACCGAAGACACCTCCGCACTATCACAGGTCACTGCTGGCCGAAAAGCCTCATCAGCAACCAGGCACTTTACGAACTGTGCAACGAAGAACCCCTCTCCTCAAAGGTCGCAAAGCAAATATGGTCAATGTTAGCCCATGTCCTACGTATGGACACTAAAGAAATTCGCAGCAAATACAGTTCCACTGGACTTCGTAAAATCAAAAAACCTTTTCTCGTCAGTGATTATAATAAATAAATGGGTGGAAGTGATCTAGCATCGCAACTGTGTCAGTGTTATACACACCACCATAGATCGCTGAAATGGTGGAAAAGAATTGTCGTGGCCATTCTTGACATCTGTTTGGTGAACGCTACTGTCGTCTACAACCGAATTCCTACAAACCAGCACTTGACGAGCTTGGATTTCCGCGTGAAGGTGGTCAATGAACTTCTTTCCACCTGGAAGCACAACCGAGCAAAAACACGCCAATGAGCCATCGTGTCTTTCAGTAGACATTATCCCGGGAGAAGTGAGCCCAGCAAAGGCGCAACTGTGTCGTTTGCAGCACAAAAGCCAAGCGGAAACAAACTCGTATGATTTGTAAACAGTGTCAAAGCCAATGTGTGTTCTGCCATGCTTTGAGAAGTTTTCACAGTGTGTGATGAACATTTACCCAATGTAGTTTTGATTGT
>CM055823.1:16120992-16187535 GCA_029582265.1 Zoroaster sp. YZ-2022
CATTAAAAAACTTTGTACAGATCTGTACATGTACCACCGTTTCAGAAGTCAACGCTGCGGATGCCTGCGGTTGTTTTAAACCCTTTTCTATCTCTTTCAATACTCCCATAGCCTTTGGTTTACGCTTTGTTTTCAACTTAAAAACAAAAGTCATGCTATTGTGATAGAGTTCGCATCATGTTCTGAAAATTTCAACGTGGTACATGGCACAAAATAAATTGTTATGGAGAAAATTGAAAAATTAGAATTATACTTTGGAGTAGATCACAATCCTAATTTTATTATTTTGCCCCCAAAATGATTACGCCTTGTTTTCAACTTAAAAACAAAGCCATGTGTCATATCATGCACAAAAGTTCGCATCATGTCTGAAATTTCAATCGGTATGCAAGTCACAAAATAAATTGTTTATGGAGAAAAATTTAGAAAATTTAGAATTATACTTTTTGGAGTAGATCGTATCGCAATCCTAATTTCAGTATTTTTGCCCCTGTAAATTATTACGCTTGTTTTCAACTTAAAAACAAAGTCATGATATCGCGAATAAAAGTTCACACATCATGTCTGAAAATTCCAACGTGGCATAGCACAAAATAAATTGTTATGGAGAGAAAATTCAAAAATTTAGGGAAATTATACCCTTTTGGAGTAGATCACAATCCTAAATTTTCAGTATTTTGCCCTAAAAATTATTACGCTTGTTTTCAACTTAAAACAAAAAGTCATGATATCGCGACATTTCCATAAATTCGCCATCATGTCTGAAAATTTCAACGCAGGTAATACGCACACAAAATAAATTGTTATGGAGAAAATTGAAAACTTTTAGTGAATTATACTTTGGAGTAGATCGCAATCCTAATTTCAGTATTTTTACCCAAAAAATTATTACGCTTGTTTTCAACTTAAAAAATTTAACGTCGCCATATCGGGACAGAAGTTCACATCATGTTCTGAAAATTTCAAGGTGGTACATGCGTAATACGCAAATAAATTGTTATGGGAGAGAAAAGGCACGAAGACGGTACAAACAACGAGTTTGAGTGAATCACGCGCATCGCCAGTGTGCCGACAAGGCAGCTTTTTAACCGGGGCCAACTCTGGCCATAGTGCAGTCAACTCGTTCGGTCACACTGGCACCTGACCAACGTCAGCACGTGAGCATTGTACACCATGGGGATGCGTTTTTACGCCAATCTGCCAAATCTGCTAGGTTTGGGTGATGTGAGTATTAAATGTTGCGGTTTTGTGCCGACTTCTTTGCTGGTTTATGTTGTAATGTAATGGGTCATGGGGTGAACGGGGGCAATTTAGCAGGGGCACTAAGGTCATCATTTTCTTAGAATGAGCTTGGTGATTGGTTAATTCTTGAGCGGGGGGGCATGTAAAAAGTCAAAGGACATAAATACACAACAGCCCTCGGTTTTAACATGGTAGGACAGTGAATCATTGAATAAATAAATGTACTGAAAGAGAATCACATGTACACAGGCAAAAACGGTATCCTAGTATTTTCGTACAGTTCAGACACAGAGATATGTGCACAAATGTCTCTCTTTTGAAATTGATTGCATGGGCCCTTCAAGTCAAGTGAAAAAGGGGGGAAACAATATGAATAACGATTAAATTGGTGCAGATGAAATCTGCACTGTTTCCCGAGGGCCCGCCCCCTTAATATAAAATAGGACGCAGACGTTTGAGTTTAAATTGTTGCCATGGCGCTGTCAGGTTTTAAACCTTTTTTAAAATATTCAAAAATTTGGGGAGAAAAGATTTCCCCAAAATTGTTTTTGTAGAGAAATGTCCTGAAACCTGGTGATAGCCACAGCTGTTGTGATGGTCAGATCTGAAATCGTTTTGATATTACCTCAAAGTTGAAAGACTGACTGAGGTATGTCCACACTGGGCAATTGTGAAATCATTTTGGGGCTTTTCTAACAGTTCAAAGTTCTACTCTATCTATAAGTGGTAAAAATCAAAGGTCAGGAGTCCCTATTTCATCGGTTGAAAATTAGAGTTTTCACAATCAGCAAGCTGAGGAATACAGAATCAGCATAAAAATATATATTGAACATGGGCCTATATTATAATATATCTTATATATCGCATATTATATGAATCTGTATCGGACTGAGAATAATTTAAATTGTAAGTGTAAAATTTACTTTGAGAATGCAGTGAACTCTCCAAAGAAACATGAATCTGGGACAGACGAAATATTCACATTGTAAAGAAATTATTTGAAAGTGCACTGAACTCTCCATAGACTTTGTACACAATCGAGGACAACGGGCGTCTGGATACGTATAGGTTTCAAAAGTATACATGGGTACTGGAGGTTAATTGATGTTTAGGTGTTTATTATCAAATATCAAAATGAACAAAAAGGGGGTTTTGTAAATGTTGGGATCATGTTGATTTAAATTGTTTATTGATGATTTTTGAGAATAGCTGATAATCGTAGTTTCGGTCACGTCCCCTAAGACCTAGGGACTAAAAGAGCTACGCTGAAATACAATGCATCAACAAAGAGTCGAGTCACACTACCTGACGTCATTACCGACCAATCAGGAGGTCCGTCTGAAACAGAGAATCGCGACATTTCGCAACGCGGCAGTTCGGTACCGTTCGTGATATGGCATCCCGGCCTCGACCAACGCTCACCAAAGCCGCGAGAGTAGTAACCTAACCAATGTTGCTCATGTTTCATTAAAAATGTTTACGGATGTTTGGTAATTTTATTGTTTTATTATTAAACAACAAAAACAACAAACATTCCAAACGTGTTGTAAATGTTGATGAAAATTGTCTTTTTGAGCAAAAAGGTCACGTGTAGGTACGGGAGTTCATTGATGACAAATAATAAGACCAACAGTCAGTCTGGGGTCCAGCCAACCAGACATCTCGAACCACAGCAGTCAGGAGTGCCTCATTTCATCTGGCACTCCCGCCCGCCTGACCCCTCGATCACCCGGGAGGATAGCCGCGCGTCACCCGACCAAGCTTAACGATTATAGTATAGATGGCGGCGCCCTCGAACACAAAGATGGCGGCGCCTCCGAACAAAAGTATGGCGGCGCCCCCGAAACAAAGATGGCGGCGCCCCTGAAAACAAAGATGGCGGTATGCCCTGAACACAGAAGATGGTATGCCCGAACAACAAGATGGCGGCGCCCCTGTGTTTGCTGTACTAACCTAACAAAGATGGCAGACTTCAACGATCATTATAGAAGATTAGCGATGGATGACAGGTTGCGCGCGGCACCCGCTAGATGTGGGTGATGTGAGTATTAAAATGTTGCGGGTTTTGTGCCGACTTCTTTGGTCGTTGTGTTTATGTAATGTAATATGGGGTAACGGGGTCTAATTTTGCAGGGGCACTCAAGGGTCATCATTTTCTAGAATGAGCTTGGTGATTGGTTAATTCTTGAGCGGGGGGCATGTAAAAGTGAAAAGGACACACACAACAAAGCGCCCTCGGTTTTACAACATGGTAGGACAGTGAATATTGAATAAATAAATTCCTACTGAAAGAAATAAATGTACACAGAAAACGGGTATCCTAGTTTTCAACAGTTCAGACAACAGATAAAAGTGGCACAAAATGTCTCTCTTTGAAATTGATTGCATGGCCCTTCCAGTCATGGTAAAAAGGGGAAACAACTGGCGGCTAGTAAAGTGATGTGTGTATTAAATGTTGCGGGTTTTTTGCCGACTTTGCTGGTTTATGTAATGTAATATGGGGTAACGGGGGTCTATTTGCAGGGGGAGCACTCAAGGGTCATCATTTTCTAGAAACGGTTTCAGATTGGTTTTTGAGCGGGGGCATGTAAAAGTAAAAAGGGACATAACACAACCCCGGGTTTTAACATGGTAGGACAGAATATTGAATAAATAAATGTACTGAAAAAAATACATGTACACAGAAACGGGTATCCTAGTATTTGCGTACAGTTCAGACACAGATATGTGCACAAAATGTCTTTTTGGAAATTGATTGCATCCCCTTCAAGTCATGAAAAAGGGGGAATAAATATGAATAACATTAAATTTGCAGATGAAATCTGCACTGTTTCCCTGAGGCCCCACCCCTCATTGTAATATAAAAATAGGATGCAGTTTGAGTTTAAATTGTTGCCATGGCGCTGTAGGTTTTAAAACCTTTTTAAAATATTCCAAAATTGGGAAAAAGATTCCCAAAAATTGTTTGTGAGAAATGTCCTGAACCTGCATAGCTGTTGTGATTGTCAGATCTGAAATCGTTTTATATTACCTCAAAGTTGAAAGACTGATGGTATCTACACTGGCAATTGGAAATCATTTTGGGCGTTTCTAACAGTACAAGTACAACTACTATGTATCAAAAATCAAATGTCAGAGTACCTATATCAACGGATAAAAATTTTTTTCAAAAATCAGCAAGCTGAGGAATACAGAATCATATAAAAATATATATTATAACATAGCCTATATTATAATATATCTTATAAATATATATTATATGAATCTGGGACTGAGAAATAATGTAAATTGTGTTAAACTTACTTTGAAAATGCAGTGAACTCTCCAAAAGACATGAATCTGGGACTGAGAAATAATTTACATTGTGTTAAGAAATTATTTGAAAGTGCACTGAACCTCCATAGACTTTGTACACAATCGAGGACATGGCGTCTGGATACTACAGGCTTTCAAAAGTATTACATGGGTACTGGAGGTTACTGATGTTTCAGAACATTTATTAACATCAAACAACAAAAGGTTTTGTAAATGTTGACTGTTGATTAAAATTGTTTATTGATGTTTGAGATAGCTGGTGATAATCGTAGTTTTTGGTCACGTCCCCTAAGACCTAGGACTAAAGAGCTACGCGAAATAAATGCATCAACAAAGAGTCGAGTCGACACACCGACGTCATTACCGACCAATCAGAGGTCCGTCTGAAACAGAGAATCGTGACATTTCGCAACGCGGCAGTTCGGTACTGTTCGTGGTATGTGCACCTGGGCCTCCTCGACCAACGCTCACCGAAAGCCGCGGAGTAACCTAAACCAATGTTGCTCATGTTGATTAAAAATGTTTACGGATGTTTGGTATTTTATTGTTTTATTATTAAACAACAAAACATAACAAACATTCCAAACGTGTGTTGTAAATGTTGATGAAAATTGTCTTTTTGAGCACAAAGGTCACGTGTAGGTACGGAGTTCATTGATGAAAAAAATAAGACCAACTGTGGGGTCCGTCTGAAAAACAGCCAATCAGAGAGCATCTCGAACCACAGCAGTCAGGGAGTGTTCGCCTCATCTGGCACCCCGCCCGACCCCTCGATCACCGAGGATAGCCGCGAAGTCACCCGACCAAGCTTAACGATCATTATAGTATAGATGGGTGCACCCCACTAAATAAACTGCCATAGTAAACAGTAAAGCTAAAATACAAAATATTCAAAATCATTAAAAATACTTAGAAGTCCCACAGTTTTTTAAAAACCAAAAGAAAAATATTGATCGATATATAACCTTTATATTCTTTCTATTTACTTTCTAAAGTCCAGGTTTTCAGGAGATTCTCATCCCAATGAAAACCACCTCTACAGTAGTGAAAACGTCCACACTGAAAAGTGCTATTTTGGAAAAGGCCTTACGCTTGAAATCAAATTAGACCACTTTTTCAGGGCCAGTGTGTCCAAAATACTACAGTTGGAAGCCAAGGACCCCCAGGTTATGATAGTGGGCCATTACACAATCCATCAATGAATGGGCCCTCAAATCTTTGTTTTTCAGAAAAATTTGAGGGCATACACTATGATAAATAGCTCGCGCATGAATTCCTCACTATTTAGTGGGTGCACCCTATAAAGAGATGATTTTTTTTCAATTTGACTTGAAACACACTAAGGACATCGAGTATATTGCAGAGGTCAAGTTTCAAAAATTGAAAATATTAATCCACTGCAAAATGCCAGCTTTGCAGCAGCATATTGGTTCGTCTATGATGTTTCTGTGCAGTTTGCAATGGATAACCATGCATTGTGTATGCATTATTGTATTTTTGGGTGCAATGTTTTTCTTAAAAATTTCTTAAATAACAATTAGTTTCCCTCCTTGAATATTTAAACAATATCTGAGATATTATCTAAAGGCAATTTCAGACAGTTTTGCCAAAATTAACCTTATTAGGGGTGATCCAGGTTGACAGAAAATGGCCTCATACACAATGAATCATACGCTGAGGGGGCAAATCACCCTTTCTTCACATGATGTGCTGAGAAGAAAATGTAAATGTAAATTGTTTCATGGTAAACAGACCACAAAGAGAAAGAAACATCCCCCACCCTGCATACATCCCCATGTATATACAGGTCCTTGCAAAGAGAGTTGATAGGTGATGGAGAGGGGCAGGAATGGTACAATCAGTTGTACACAATTTCAAAACCTTCATTATTAATGCATGCATTCCTGAACCAGTACTATTTTAGAAACAACTACTTGTAATAGTTTTGTGAATTTTACTAATGCAACACACATGTAACAAATAATTAAAGACAACAACAACAACCAACTTCCAATGATAATGCTACAATTTCAATAGCCGAAAAAGAGCACATGCAGACTATGGTATTAATTTCACAATTCCACATACCTTTTGTTGTAACAGTACTGTATTCATCCAATAAAGACCTGAAATACAAGGATATTGAATGGAAAATTTAATGTGTAAAGATTTTTCATTTATTATCAGCCTACTGATACTGTAAACAAAAGCACACGATAAATCCCACTGCATCAAAACAAACCATGGACGACGCCATTTTGAATCTATAAAGAGATGATTTTTTCAATTTGACTTGGGAACACACTATGACATCGAAAGTATATTGCAGAGGTCATGTTTCTGAAAAAAAATTGAAAAATATTAATCCGCAAAAATGCCAGCTTTGCATATATTGGTCTGTCTATGATGTTTCTGTGCAGTTTGTAATGGATAACCATGCATTGTGTATGCATTATTGTATTTCTTGCGTGCAATGTTTTCTTTAAAAAATTTCTTTAAATAATATTAGTTTCCTCCTGAATATTTAAACACATATCGAGATATTATCTAAAGGCAATTTCAGAGTTTTACAAATTAACCTTATTAGGGCGGATCCCAGGTTGACAGAAAATGGGCCCACACAATGAATCAGCACAGCTGAGGGGAAAAACCGCCTTTCTTCACATGATGCTGAGAAGAAAATGTAAATGTAAATTGTTTCATGGTAAACAGACCACAAAGAGAAAGAAATATCCCCAACCCTGCATACATCCCCATGTATATACAGTCCTTGCAAAAGAGGAAATGATAGGTGATGAGAGGGGGCAGGAATGGTACAATCAGTTGTACACAATTTCAAAACCTTCATTATTAATGCATGCATTCCTGAACCAGTACTATTTTAGAAACAACTACTTGTATTAGTTTTGTGAATTTTACTAATGCAAAGACACATGTAACACTAATTAAAGACAACAAATAACAACCAACTTCCAATGATAATGCACAATTTCAATAGCCAAAAGAGCACATGCAGACTATAAATTGTTAATTTCACAATTCCCATACTACCTTTTTGTTGTAACAGTAGTCTGTATTCATCCAATAAAGACCTGAATACAAGGATATTGAATGGAAAATTTAATGTGTAAAGATTTTTCATTTATTATCAGCCTTACTGATACTGTAAACAAAAGCACACGATAAATCCCACCATCAAAACAAACCATGGACGACGCCATTTTGAATCTATAGGCACCCCACTAATAAACTGCCATAGTAAACAGAGTGTGCTAAATACAAAATATTCAAAAAATCATTAAAAATACTTAGAAGTCCCACAGTTTAAAACCAAAGAAAAATATTGATCGATATATAACCTTTATATTCTTCTCATTTATTTTCTAAAGTCCAGGTTTCCAGGAGTTATTCTCATCCCCAATGAAAACCACTCCTCTACAGTAGTGAAAACGTCCACACTGAAAAAGCAGCCATTTGGAAAAAGGCCTTACGCTTGAAATCAAATTAGGACCACTCTTTTCAGGCCTATGGTGTCCAAAATACTCACAGTTGGGCCAAGGACCCCCAGGTTATGATATAGGGCCATTATTACACAATCTATCAAATGAATGGGCCTCCAGTCTTTGTTTTTCAGAAAAATTTGAGGGCATACACTTTATGATAAATAGCTCGGCATGAATTCCTCACTATTTAGTGGGTGCACCCTGTATAAAGAGATGATTTTTTCAATTTGACTTGGGAACACACTTCATAGGACATCGAGTATATTGCAGAGGTCATGTTTCTGAAAAAATTGAAAAATATTAATCCACTGCAAAATGCCAGCTTTAAGCCATATTGTTGGTTCTATGATGTTTCTGTGCAGTTTGCATGGATAACCATGCATTGTGTATGCATTATTGTATTTCTTGGGTGCAATGTTTTTTTTAAAAATTTTAAATAACAATTATTTCCTCCTTGAATATTTAAACAATATCTGAGATATTATCTAAAGAGCAGACAGTTTTACAAAATTAACCCTTATTAGCGGATCCAGGTTGACAGAAAAATGGGGCCTCATACACAATGAATCATACGCTGAGGGGGGGCAAATCATGACCTTTCTTCACATGATGCTGAGAAGAAATGTAAAATGTAAATTGTTCATGGTAAACAGACCACAAGAGAGAAAGAAACATCCCCAACCCTGCATACATCCCCCATGTATATACAGGTCCTGTAAAAGAGAGTTGATAGGTGATGGAGAGGGGGGCAGGGAATGGTACAATCAGTTGTACACAATTTCAAAACCTTCATTATTAATGCATGCATTCTGAACCAGTACTATTTTAGAAACAACTACTTGTAATAGTTTTGTGAATTTTACTAATGCAAACACATGTAACACTAATTAAAGACAACAACAACCAACTTCCAAATGATAATGCACAATTTCAATAGCCGAAAAGAGCACATGCAGACTATGGTATTAATTTCACAATTCCACATACCTTTTTGTTGTAACAGTACTGTATTCATCCAATAAAGACCTGAATACAAGGATATTGAATGGAAAATTTAATGTGTAAAGATTTTCATTTATTATCAGCCTACTGATACTGTAAACAAAAAACACAATGAAATCCCACCATCAAAACAAACCATGATTCACGCCTATTTTGAATCTATAGGTGCACCCACTAAATAAACTGCCATAGTAACAGTGTAAATACAAAATATTCAAAATCATTAAAAATACTTTAGAAGTCCCATACAGTTTTAAAACCAAAAAAAAAATATTGATCGATATATAACCTTATATTCTTCTATTTACTTTCTAAAGTCCAGGTTTCCAGAGTTATTCTCATCCCAATGAAAAACCACCCTCACAGTAGTGAAAACGTCCACACTGAAAAAAGCAGCCATTTTTTGGAAAAGGCCTGCTTACGCTGAAATCAAATTAGGACCACTTTTTCAGGGCCCAGGTGTGTCCAAAATACTCACAGTTGTGCCAAGGGACCCCAGGTTATGATAGTGGGCCATTATTACACAATCCATCAAATGAATGGGCCTCAAATCTTTGTTTTCAGAAAATTTGAGGGTATACACTTTATGATAAATAGCTCGGCGCATGAATTCTCACTATTTAGTGGGTGCACCCTATAAAGAGATGATTTTTTCAATTTGACTTGGGAAACACACTATGACATCGAGTATATTGCAGAGGTCATGTTTCTCAAAAATTGAAAAATATTAATCCACTGCAAAAATGCCAGCTTTAAGCATATTGGTTCTGTCTATGATGTTTCTGTGCAGTTTGCAATGGATAACCATGCATTGTGTATGCATTATTGTATTTCTTGGGTGCAATGTTTTTCTTTAACAAAATTTTTAAATAACAATTAGTTTCCTCCTTGAATATTTAAACAATATCTGAGATATTATTTAAAGGCAATTTCAGACAGTTTTACAAAATTAACCTTATTAGGGGCGGATCCAGGTTGACAGAAAATGGGGCCTCACACAATGAATCATACGCTGAGGGGCAAATCACGAGCCTTTTCTTCTGATGGGAGAAGAAAATGTAAATGTAAATTGCTCATGGTAAACAGACCACAAAGAAAGAACATCCCAACCCTGCATACATCCCCATGTATACAGGTCCTGCAAAGAGAGTTGATAGGGGATGGAGGGGGGGGGAATGTGCAATCAGTTGTACACAATTTTCAAAAACCTCATTATTAATGGCATTCCTGAACCAGTACTATTTTAGAAACAACTACTTGTAATAGTTTTGTGAATTTTACTAATGCAACACACATGTAACACTAATTAAAGACAACAAAAACAACCAACTTCAATGATAATGCACAATTTCAATAAGTCGAAAAGAGCACATGCAGACTATGGTATTAATTTCACAATTCCACATACCTTTTTTGTTGTAACAGTACTGTATTCATCCAATAAGACCTGATACAAGGATATTGAATGGGAAAATTCTAATGTGTAAAGATTTTCATTTATTATCAGCCTCACTGATACTGAAAACAAAAAGCACACGTTTAAATCCCACCATCAAAACAAACCATGGACGACGCCATTTGAATCTATAGGGTGCACCCCACTAAATAAACTCCCATAGTAAACAGTGCTAAATACAAAATATTCAAAAATCCTTAAAAAAATATTTAGAAGTCCCACAGATTTTAAATCCAAAAGAAAAAATATTGATCGATATATAACCTTTTATATTCTTTCTATTTACTTTCTAAAGTCCAGGTTTCCAGGAGTTATTCTTCCCCAATGAAAACCACCCTCTACAGTAGTGAAAACGTCCACACTGAAAAGCAGCCATTTTGAAAAAGGCCTTACGCTTGAAATCAAATTAGGACCACTTTTTCAGGGCCTAGTGTGTCCAAAAATACTCACAGTTGCAGCCAAGGACCCCAGGTTATGATAGTGGGCCACATAATAATCCATCAAATGAATGGGCCTCAAATCTTGTTTTTCAGAAAATTTGAGGGCATACACTTTATGATAAATAGTCAAGGGCATGATTCCTCACTATTTAGTGGTGCACCCAAGGGTGCACCCTACAAATAAACCGCCATAGTAAACAGTGCTAAATACAAAATATTCAAAATCATTAAAAAATACTTAGAAGTCCCATAGTTTTTAAAACCAAAAGAAAAAATATTGACTCGATATATAACCTTTATATTCTCTCTATTTACTTTCTAAAGTCCAGGTTTCCAGGAGTTATTCTCATCCCAATGAAACCACCTCTACAGTAGTGAAAACGTCCACACTGAAAAGCAGCCATTTTGGAAAAAGGCCTTACGCTTGAAATCAAATTAGGACCACTTTTTCAGGGCCTAGTGTGTCCAAAATACTCACAGTTGGAAGTGCCAAGGACCCCAGGTTATGATAGTGGGCCATTATTACACAATCCATCAAATGAATGGGCCTCAAATCTTTGTTTTTCAGAAAAATTTGAGGGCATACACTTTATGATAAATAGCTCGCGCATGAATTCTCACTATTTAGTGGCACCCTATAAAGAGATGATTTTTTTCAATTTGACTTGGGAACACACTAAGGACATCGAGTATATTGCAGAGGTCATGTTTCTGAAAAAAAAATTGAAAATATTAATCCACTGCAAAATGCCAGCTTTAAGCATATTGGTTCGTCTATGATGTTTCTGTGCAGTTTGCAATGGATAACCATGCATTGTGTATGCATTATTGTATTTTGGGTGCAATGTTTTTCTTTAAAATTCTTTAAATAACAATTAGTTTCCTCCTTGAATATTTAAACAATATCTGAGATATTATCTAAAGGCAATTTCAGACAGTTTTACAAAATTAACCTTATTAGGGGCGGATCCAGGTTGACAGAAAATGGGGCCTCATACACAATGAATCATACGCTGAGGGGGCAAATCACAGCCTTTCTTCACATGATGTGCTGAGAAGAAAATGTAAATGAATTGTTTCATGGTAAACAGACCACAAAGAGAAAGAAACATCCCAACCCTCATACATCCCCATGTATATACAGGTCCTTGCAAAGAGAGTTGATAGGTGATGGAGGGGCAGGAATGGTACAATCAGTTGTACACAATTTCAAAACCTTCATTATTAATGCATGCATTCCTGAACCAGTACTATTTTTAGAAACAACTACTTGTAATAGTTTTGTGAATTTTACTAATGCAACACACATGTAACACTAATTAAAGACAACAAATAACAACCAACTTCCAATGATAATGCACAATTTCAATAAGCCGAAAAAGAGCACATGCAGACTATGGTATTAATTTCACAATTCCACATACCTTTTGTTGTAACAGAACAGTATTCAACCAATAAACACCTGAAATACAATGAAATAGAATGGAAAAATTAAATGTGAAAATAATTAACATATATTATCAGCCTTACTGATACTGTAAACAAAAGCACACGATAAATCCCACCATCAAAACAAACCATGGACGACGCATTTTGAATCTATAAAGAGATGATTTTTCAATTTGACTTGGGAAACACACTAAGGACATCGAGTATATTGCAGAGGTCATGTTTCTGAAAAAATTGAAAATATTAATCCACTGCAAAATGCCAGCTTTAAGCATATTGGTTCGTCTATGATGTTTTCTGTGCAGTTTGCAAATGGATAACCATGCATTGTGTATGCATTATTGTATTTCTTTGGGTGCAATGTTTTCTTTTTAAAAATTCTTTAAATAACAATTAGTTTCCTCCTTGAATATTTAAACAATATCTGAGATATTATCTAAAGGCAATTTCAGACAGTTTTACAAAATTAACCTTATTAGGGGCGGATCCAGGTTGACAGAAAATGGGGCCTCATACACAATGAATCATACGCTGAGGGGGCAAATCACGAGCCTTTCTTCACATGATGTGCTGAGAAGAAGAAATGTAAAATGTAAATTGTTTCATGGTAAACAGACCACAAAGAGAAAGAAACATCCCCAACCCTGCATACATCCCCATGTATATACAGGTCCTTGCAAAGAGAGTTGATAGGTGATGGAGAGGGGGTAGGAATGGTACAATCAGTTGTGTACACAATTTCAAAACCTTCATTATTAATGCATGCATTCCTTGAACCAGTACTATTTTAGAAACAACTACTTGTAATAGTTTTGTGAATTTTACTAATGCAACACACATGTAACACTAATTAAAGACAACAAATAACAACCAACTTCCAATGATAATGCACAATTTCAATAGCCTGAAAAAGAGCACATGCAGACTATGGTATTAATTTCACAATTCCACATACCTTTTTGTTGTAACAGTACTGTATTCATCCCAATAAAGACCTGAAATACAAGGATATTGAATGGGAAGAATTTAATGTGTAAAGATTTTCATTTATTATCAGCCTTACTGATACTGTAAACAAAAGCACACGAGCAATCCCACCATCAAAACAAACCATGGACGACGCCATTTTGAATCTATAAAGAGATGATTTTTTTCAATTTGACTTGGGAACACACTAAGGACATCGAGTATATTGCAGAGGTCATGTTTCTGAAAAAAATTTGAAAAATATTAATCCACTGCAAAATGCCAGCTTTTTGAAGCATATTGGTTCGTCTATGATGTTTCTGTGCAGTTTGTAATGGATAACCATGCATTGTGTATGCATTATTGTATTTTGGGTGCAATGTTTTTCTCTAAATTTTTTTTAAAATAACAATTAGTTTCCTCCTTGAATATTTAAACAATATCTGAGATATTATCTAAAGGCAATTTCAGACAGTTTTACAAAATTAACCTTATTAGGGGCGGATCCAGGTTGACAGAAAATGGGGCCTCATACACAATGAATCATACGCTGAGGGGGCAAATCACGAGCCTTTCTTCACATGATGTGCTGAGAAGAAAATGTAAATGTAAATTGTTTCATGGTAAACAGACCACAAAGAGAAAGAAACATCCCCAACCCTGCATACATCCCCCATGTATATACAGGTCCTTGCAAAGAGAGTTGATAGGTGATGGAGAGGGGGCAGGGAATGGTACAATCAGTTGTACACAATTTCAAACCTTCATTATTAATGCATGCATTCCTGAACCAGTACTATTTTAGAAACAACTACTTGTAATAGTTTTGTGAATTTTACTAATGCAACACACATGTAACACTAATTAAAGACAACAAATAACAACCAACTTCCAATGATAATGCACAATTTCAATAGCCGAAAAGAGCACATGCAGACTATGGTATTAATTTCACAATTCCACATACCTTTTTGTTGTAACAGTACTGTATTCATCCAATAAAGACCTGAAATACAAGGATATTGAAATGGAAAATTTAATGTAAAGATTTGACAAAGATGGCGCCCCGAAACAAAGATGGCGGCGCCCCGAAACAAAGATGGCGGCCTCGAAACAAAGATGGCGACTTAACGATCATTATAGTATATAGATGTACATGTACACATACATGTACACATGTTCATGTACACAACTGTGTGTACAGATACAATGTACATGTACATGTACACTGTACATTGTACAGTGCAAATCGTTCTGGCTGGGTGGATGCCGGGTGTGAATCAAGATTGCTTAAATCCTTATGGTCTATCTCTTTCAATACTCCCATAGCCTTGGTTTACGCTTTGTTTTCAACTTAAAACAAAAAGTCATGCTATTGTGATAGGAGTTCGCATCATGTCTGAAAATTTCAAGCGTGGTACATGCACAAAATAAATTGTTATGGAGAAAATTGAAAAATTAGGAATTATACTCTTTGGAGTAGATCACAATCCTAATTTCAGTATTTTTGCCCAAAATGATTAAACTTATTTTCAACTTAAAACAAAAAGTCATGATATATCGCGACAAAGTTAGCATCATGTCTGAAAATTTCAACGTGGTACATGCACAAAATAAATTGTTATGGAGAAAATTGAAAAAAATTTAGGAATTATACTCTTTGGAGTAGATCGCAATCCTAATTTCAGTATTTTTGCCCCAAAATTATTACGCTTTGTTTCAACTTAAAAACAAAAAGTCATGATATCGCGGTAAAAGTTCACATCATGTCTGAAAATTTCAACGTGGTACATGCACAAAATAAATTGTTATGGAGAAAATTGAAAAATTTAGAATTATACTCTTTGGAGTAGATCGCAATCCTAATTTCAGTATTTTTGCCCCAAAATTATTACGCTTTGTTTTCAACTTAAAAATCAAAAGTCATGATATCGGCTAAAAGTTCACATCGTGTCTGAAAATTTCAACGTGGTACATGCACAAAATAAAATGTTATGGAGAAAATTGAAAAAATTTAGGTATTATACTCTTTGAGTAGATCGCAATCCTAATTTCAGTATTTTTGCCCAAAATTATTACGCTTTGTTTTCAACTTAAAAATTAAACGTCGCTATATCGGGACAGAAGTTCACATCATGTCTGTAAATTTCAAGGTGGTACATGCACAAAATAAATTGTTATAGAGAAAAAAAGGTACGAAGACTTGCACAACTACGAGTTTGAGTGAATCACGCGCATCGCCAGTGTGCCGACAAGGCAAGCTTTTTAACCGGGGCCAACTCGGGCTGATAGTGCAGTCAACTCGTTCGTCACACTGGCACCCGACTAATGTCAGTATGTGTATAATGTACATGTACACATGTTCATGTACACATGTTCATGTACATGTACATGTACACACAATGCGCGTGTACAGACACAATGTACATGTACACTGTATACATTGTACAGTGCAATCGTTCTGGCTGATATCGCGACAAAAGTTCACATCATGTCTGAAAATTTCAACGTGGTGACGCAAGAATTTCACCAATCTATATACCTATATCGCGGAACCCGCTGCTATATAGGATTCTAGCCGGCCAGTCGTTGTTGGGCAAGCTCGGTGGTCGAGAGGTTAAGACGTATGCACTATTAAGTAGGAGGTCGTGGGTTCGAATCCCGCCCGAGTCGCCTGTGTAGTTTTTTCACAGACACTCGGAAAGCACTGAGCAGACAGTGTTATACACACGTCGGTGTAGGGCAAAATTAAATCAATTCTTTTTGTATTTGTTGATGATTGTATATTGTTATAATTGAGTATAAAATAAAAGCAGCTCACAACACGGGAAATGTGCCACTAAATGATGCAACATTAACAAACTTTCCTTTGTATTTGAAATGTAGTTGACCGTTTCTAACCCCTCGCCCGGCATTTTAAAGTGTAACATTTCCCTCAGAATGATGATCTTTTCAAACTTAATTACAACTTGGGAAAATAGGGTTTGTTTTTAAAAAGGGGGTAAATGCTACAAATCTGCATTTCCTATCATGGATGGAGGTCAACACGAATTTGACCGTTTTTCCCGATGGTTTGCTCAATAAATGGAATGTCAAAGCAGATTGCGTAACGTTACAGATTTACCTAGCTCGAACGGCAGAAGAATCCGTAGAAAATTCTCTTTCCATTCATGTAACAAGGATTTTGATTAGCCAAGGGGAGAGAGGGGCCTTTTCATTTCCAATCATTGAACGTCTCTCTTCTTCGAGTAATTTTGTGCAAGGATCTCCATAGTCTGGTTTCACATGCACTCACTTATGCACGTAAAGTGTGATGGTTGCAGTGGGTACTAGATTGTGCCACAAGAAACGTAGGAGACTCGTTTCTCTGAAGTCAACAATCATTAGATTTTGACAACGATTTCGCACATCAAAGGAAAAATTGTTGTAGAATATATTTATAGGTAGGTTTTCTTAAGTCCATATTAAAATCCCCTCTTTTAAAGAAAATTGAGCCAACTTCGATTTAAAAAAAACAAGTTTGATGTACTTGCTGATCGGCTCACACCATTACTTTTTTGGGCCATCTTTACTTTGATTTTGTGGAAGAATGTGAATAACTAAAGTTACTGAAGTTGAACATTTTAAAACTCTGAAATATTGAGTTGTATTTTGTATTGATGTGCATGTACATGTACTTATTAATTATATTGTGCGTACCAATACTTTCTCACATCCACCACCATCCCCATTATATAAAATGATCTAGTCCACTGACCTATTGTTTTCAATAAACATCCGTGCTACATGTACATGTACAAATGTATGTATGTGCACTCATTAGTATATGGTCATGTGCGTCCTTCTGGCCGTTCCACAGAGCAGTCCTATCTTTTCTGTGCGAAATTCGGTCAAAGTTCTTCATATACTAGCCATCATTCCATTACAAAGGTCAATAACGTAACCAAATATTTATATTAATTAAGCAACTTTCGCACAATGTATGCGACATTGTAGGGAAAAAATTAAAAAGTTCTTGTTCATGTATAATTATTTTCAAAAGGTTTTCGGCGGTGTTTCTCAAAGCAATATGGCCCTATGAAATGCAAGACGCACACTGCCTCTTTGTTTGTAGAAAACATTGTGCCTCACGCAATCTTATTATGGCCTAATTATTTATTTTATAAGATTGTATCCCACTAAATTCTTCACAAGCTCAAAGTTGGCGTTTCATCTAGGATTTGAAAACTGCCCGTCCAAAACATGCGCGAACTATTAATGTGTTATGGCGTGGGGTGGGCCCCGATTTTGTTGCAATATGAGGCTTAAAAATGTTTCGTTATTGGAGATTCTGAGCCTATTTATACACATAAATGTTTTCAAAAATAAAGAATGGATCCTGCCTTTGCAGTTTAATTTTGTCGATCTTTCCGGCGTCGCCGCCTAACGTAATGTTACAGCACACAGGCGGACAGTCTACTCGACAGCCTCGTCCCCGTAAGAAAATCCCTGAGCCGGGGCCAACAATGTGCTGCAAGATCTTAACCATCGGGAACGTATACGATCCATAGCGGGCGGCGGGCTGGCTGGCTAACATTACACAAATCACACCAGTGTGTAGTCGGCAACCAGACATCGTTGTTTATTTAATTTCCCGCATACTTTGGGTATACACGAGTCCTCGGTGTGAGTGGGTATCGTACAATGTAGGCCTACATGCAAGCGAGCACATGGACTCGGAGCTTCCATGGGCGGCTGGCTCCACGTGCAGTTCGCTTGGAATACGTTACGTGTTAGAATTAATCCCGATGTGTTGGGGAAGAGTTTTTTTTATTTTAGACTCTGAACATAGAAAATAAAGTCAGGTAACTTACTGCCACCCTAACGTTAATCCAATTAGAACGTCAAAATAACGGTTACCGCGTTTAGCTAATGTGAACAGTTAAATCTCCGTTCAATAAGTATCCATTCATGGGGATTACGGATGGATACAAAAGGGTCAACAATGGAACAGAGGATTAACTCGGCTAGCAGCGTTAATGAGCTGGCCAAACTTACAGCATGGAGATGAGTACGGTGATTTCACAGTCTTTTCACGGCGAATGAAATTCACAATTTTTTCACGGCATTTACACGATTATCATTTCCGTGTAAATACCGTGAATTTGCCCTTAGCAAAAAATTTCACGGCAAAATGACCTTTCATGTCGTTTTCACGGTACCGCTGACCAGTTACTTTTACGTATTAAAGGTGCCCTAAGGGAACGTATTAGGGCTGATTTTTCTAGATTAAATAGGGATAAATTCTGCAACACTTGGTGTGTTCGCAGAGTATTATGTTTTGTAGAAAATGACCGGTTTTTTTTCCGGCATTTGTAATTTGGTGTAAGGTTTCTTTTAGTGCACCGATTGGGGCAGTTTTGCTCTGTAATCGGGGTTCAAGTTTGAGGTGTTTTTTAGATGACTAAGATTTTTTATTGTCCTTTAAGTGAAATGTTCAAACAAGTATCTGTTCTTTTCAGAAACTCACTTTTGCTGTGCATGTTCTTTTTCGAACATTGTTGTTAGGTAACTTTTAGTTTGGTGAGCAGGGGTGGGTCGTACCCACCTTAATTATGTCGAGGTATAAGTAGCGGGTGCTACACTGCTGGCCATGCTGCTTAGCTCTGTGTTATGTTTATTGACGTGTACTTTTTAAGTTAGTGGGGTAGGGAGGGTCGTACCCTCACGCACTAAGGTATAGCGTGGCTATCCTATCCCCGGAGTGTTATATTCACTTCCAAAACCCCAAAAAATTAGTCTTAATAGATTGGGAGAGGGCGCCGATACAGCAAAGACCGCCCAACGATCAGTATTGCTGTCAAAAAGCCGGTTATAGCTTATAGTAATATTTTTACGCCTTTAAGCTTTGTTACAAGCTTCTATTGCTTCTTGGAGCACTCCTTTAAGTGTCTCTTTTTTCGTATATATTTCGTCGCGGCTTACTGTTCCGTTGAGTTCAGTGAGCCGTTGACTTCCTGTTTTTCTTCTTTGTTCTTTTCTGAATATTTGCATAAGGGCGAAGCTGGCCCTTTGTGTGTGTGTGCGCGTGTGTGTGTGTGTTTCCCTATGCGACCACGGCCGAAGGGTTGGTGGTTGCATAGGGTACAATACCATTCGTCGCCCAAGGAAACAGAGCACAAAGAATTAGCTTTGTTCTCCTGGTGCTCTTTCTTTTTTGATAGAATTTGTACGGGCTGAGCTAGCCCTTTTTCTTTGTGTGTTCCTTGTGCGACCACAACCGAAAGGTCAGTGGTTGCACAGGGTACCACATTGTTATTTGCCTTGGGAAACAAAACGTAAAGATTTGGTTTTGTTTCCACGGGGTTCTGTTATCTATTATTTGTAGTACGCAATACCAGACCGACAAATAACGGCCTGGAATTGTACATTTTTTGAATAACACTACTACAAGTTATGGTAGTGTTATTGTACCCGAGTAGGGTATTTGTATAACACCACTACAAGTTGTAGTGGTGTGTGTGTGTAGATATATAGAATCAGCTATTTTCCCGAGTTGGGCATATACTCTTTTTCTATTTCTTAACACCACTACAAGTTGTAGTGGTGAAGATAACATTTGAGTTATCTTAACTGTATTTCCTATTTTTCTCTTTTCTTTTCACCCCTTTTCTTAACACTACTACAGGTAGTAGTAGTGTGAGTCTTTATAGTGTAATAAATACAATTATCCGAGAAGGGTAATTTTTCCTACTTTGTCTTTAACCCTTCAAATAGAAGAGTTGTAATTATCATGCCTCCGAGATGGGAAGGCCTTCGACGTGACTGCGCTGCCGAACTTAAGTTCGACAGCAAAGTCACGCCAAGTCAGCTCTTTATAGAGCTTGAGAAAATTGGGATTGATATCAGTGACCATATGGTCGCTGCTCAACCACTTTCGGGAGGGCGATTTGATTTGACTTTCAAATCGCCCTCCATTAGAAATCGTTTTCGCCTTGGGAAACAAAACGTAAAGATTTGGTTTTGTTTCCACGGGGTTCTGTTATCTATTATTTGTAGTACGCAATACCAGACCGACAAATAAGGGCCTGGAATTGTACATTTTTTGAATAACACTACTACAAGTTGTGGTAGTGTTATTGTACCCGAGTAGGGTATTTGTATTCATAGTATAACACCACTACAAGTTGTAGTGGTGTGTGTGTGTAGATATATAGAATCAGCTATTTTCTCGAGTTCATGGGCATATACTCTTTTCTATTTCTTAACACCACTACAAGTTGTAGTGGTGAAGATAACATTTGAGTTATCTTAACTGTATTTCCTATTTTTCTCTTTTCTTTTCACCCCTTTTCTTAACACTACTACAGGTAGTAGTAGTGTGAGTCTTTATAGTGTAATAAATACAATTATCCGAGAAGGGTAATTTTTCCTACTTTGTCTTTAACCCTTCAAATAGAAGAGTTGTAATTATCATGCCTCCGAGATGGGAAGGCCTTCGACGTGACTGCGCTGCCGAACTTAAGTTCGACAGCAAAGTCACGCCCAGTCAGCTCTTTTTAGAGCTTGAGAATATTTGGATTGATATCAGTGACCATCTGGTCGCTGCTCAACCACTTTCGGGAGGGCGATTTGATTTGACTTTCAAATCGCCTCCATTAGAAATCGTTTTCTGCCGGGTTGGACTCCATCCCCGGTAGTAGACTTTCACATATGGTGGCTATACAATAGTCACCATATTTTCTATGCATGCAACTGGACGATAACATCATCAGGTCCAGACTTGCGAAGTATGGGGAGGTTCTGTCGGCCAGGAATGCACCTTCGCCGAGAGACCCTCCTATTTAATGGCACTCGCCAATACAAGATGAGGGTGAAGGAGAACATCCCTCGGTGCTCCGCTTTGGGGGCGAAAATTCCTGGGTGTCCTATACTGGACAGACCAGGACTTGCACCCAATGCGGAGCACCCGGTCATGTGGCCGCGGAATGTAACATTATGAAATGTTACAAATGTTTAGGTTTGGGGCACGCGGCTGCCAAGTGTCCCAACCGAGTAGTTTGCACGATTTGCGAGGAGGGGCATAGCTTTAAAGCGTGCCCTAATTCCTTTGCAAATCGTGCAAACCCATCCAAGAGGTGGACAAACGTGGCGGTCGCGGAGAAGGTTAATCCTTCTTCGCAACCTGTTACTAAGAAGGAGTCTCCCCCCTCACCGGTTTTGGTGGAGGGGGACTCCCCTCCTTCTCCGTCTGGAGCTTCGGCCCCAGTAGAGGCTGTGAGGGGGGATGTTCCCCCTTCGCAGTCTATTTCTTCTAAGAAGGAAGCCTCTTCCCAGCCGGTTTCAGTTGGAGAGGTCTTTTCCTATACAGTCTGGGGTTTCGGCCCCAGTAGAGGCTGTGAAGGGGGATGTCCCCTTCGCAGTCTGTTTCTTCTGAGAGGAGGGGTCTCCCCTCACCGGTTTCAGTGGAGGGGACTCCTCCTTCTCCGTCTGGAGCTTCGGCCCCTGGAGGCTGTGAGGGGATGTTCCCCTTTCGCAGCCTGTTTCTTCTAAGAAGGAAGCCTCTTCCTCAGCCGGTTTCGGTTGGAGAGGTCTTCTCCTATGCAGTCTGGGGTTTCGGCCTCAGTGGTGAGTAGGGAACTCTCCTCCTCCCAGTCCGAATCTTCGGACACGAGCGGAACAGGAGTTCTTCTTCTTTGTTGTCTGGGTCTTCGGACTCAGACACAGTTTCTAGGGTTGAAACCCCCATTACATTAAGTTATAGCCTGCCACCTGCATCCTGCTTGGGATGCAAGAAGGTGGCAGGTCCTTTCAAGGGTGACTCGCCGTGGGAATGTTTCCACTGCGAATGTACCTTGGATTTGAAATCTTGTTATAGCCTTGTCGGATGCGCAGTCTGCACTGGCGTGAACGCTCACCCAACCTTGGGCTGCGACAAGCCAGATTGCCACGCAGCAGCATTCGACAGGGTTCGCCCGTTTAGGTCGCGGGTGGAAAGGAAGAAGAAGAGGAATCGTTCCTCTTCAGTTCGGACTCTTCCACCGGGCCTAGAACCCCAGCGAAACGGGCCACCCTGTAAAGGGAAGAATTTATCCGACTCTTCTTCAGAGTCGGAAATGGAGCAGGAGGAGGTTAAGGACACTTGTCCTAAACCAACTCCTGCTCCAAAAAGTCCTAGGGACACCCGGAGTCTCCGGAGAATGCCCCACGTAATGTGTTTTGTTTTATTTTTAAACACCAATAATTATGGTCGCTATTTTTTCACTAAATGTTAATGGGATGCGCGACTCTGTAAAGAGATCACGCATTTTTAAACTTTGTAGCCAGTATGACATTTCTTGCTTGCAAGAGTGTCATATTGGTTCGAATAATGATTTAGCCTTCGTGGAGGGCAGAATGGAAGGGGAAGATGTTTGCCAGTTTTGGCACATCTTTTTCCTGTGGTACCATCATCCTTCTGTCCCCACGTTGTACTTATGATTTATTCACCCTTCGTTTTGATAACGAAGGAGAATTATTAGCAGTGTTCTTGAAGGCCCATTGGGTAGTATTAAGTTGTGTACGGCTTATGCTCCCAATGACCCCAAGTCCGTAAACGTTTCCTCTTAAATTTAGCATTTCATTTGACGGGGAATATTCCATTATTTTAACCGGGATTTTAATTGTGTTACTGATATTGATTTGGATAGACGTGGCTCTGTTTCCACCTTGTGTGGTATCGGGTCCACTGAGTTACTCCAACTCATATCAGATTTTTCTTAATTGACTGTTGGCGGTTTTACACCCGTCTGGCATTTCTTTTACGTGGCGTAATGCGTCCAAACACTGCGTCCAGTAGACTTGACCGTTTTATGTGTCGAGTTCTCTGGACGTGGTGTCTGTCTGCATTCGCCATGCCATTAACGATCATAACGGTGTTCTTTAAATTTTAATTGCCCTGAGATTGTGAGTGTTGGTGAGGGTTTTGGAAATGTAATGTTTCCACTCTTTCCGATACCTACTTTCAACGGGAATTTCGTAAAGTTTACGCTGGTTGGCGGACTCTCAGGGAGGGGTTTGACAATGAACTCCTCTGGTGGGAGGACGTCAAGCAGCGTATTAAAATCTTTATTTATAGCCACTCGCGGAGGTTATCTAGAAAACGGGGACAGAAGAGAAGTTCTCTTCAAAAGTCCTTTAATTTTATTGTTTCTAAACTTAACGCTGGTATCACAGATCCTGATCTGTTGCTCCAGCATGAGTCTTTAAAGAAAGAGTTGGAGAAGTTGGATGGCTTTGAAGCAGAGGGTGCACGGGTTCGTTCGCGAGCCCGTGAACTCGAGGAAGGGGAGAAGCCGTCCAAGCACTTCTTCCGGCTCGAAACAGCTCGTTTTAAAACTCGTTTGATTTCATCAGTGCGTGCCCCGGGCGGAAACGTCTATGACACCGCTGATGATATCATCGATGTTTATAGAAACTTTTATTTCGACCTTTTCTGTGAGGATCCTACCGAAAAGGATCTACAGTAATTTTTTCTAGATAACCTCAATGTGAGTGTAGCTGAGGACCTCCGTGTTGAACTCGAGAGCTCACTTGAGCTTTCCGAGATTGATGCGGCGGTTCGCAGCATGGCCAACGGTAAGACGCCGGGTGAGGACGGTCTACCCAAGGAATTTTACATCTGTTTCTTGGATTTAATTGGGCCAGACCTCCTCGACGTCTTTAATTGTGCTTTAAAGTTAATTCCTAGGACTTTCCCAGCGAATGGGTATTATTACCCTTTTAGACAAAAGGGATCCTTTAGATCCCCAAAATAAACGTCCTATTTCTCTTTGAATGTGGACTATAAAATTCTGTCAAAGGTCTTGTGTACTAGGCTCGGCAAAGTTTTGCCAGATATAATTTGTCCTTTTCAGACTTGTGGGGTCAGGGAGATCCATCCATGATAACATCAGGCTCCTTCGGGACTCGGTGGCTTTCGCGGATGAGAAGAACCTTGACTCCCTCGTCATTCTCTGGACCAGAGCAAGGCCTTTGACAGAGTCAATTGGTCTTTTTTATTTAGGGTCTTGGAGCGTTTTGGCTTCGGCCCTAAGTTTATCCACTGGATAAACATTTTGTATACTGATATTTTCAGTAAAGTTTTAATTAACGGTCATTTGTCCGATCCTTTTTTATTATCTAGAGGAGTGAGAAAAGGTTGTCCCCTTTCTCCTCTCCTTTATGTTTTATTTATAGAACCTTTTGTGGTTTCTGTCATGAAGGACAGTCGCATCAGTGGCCTTACTGTCCCTGGATCGGGTGGTTTGCAATGCAAAGTCGTTCAGTACGCTGACGACACCACCTGTATCGTAAGGGACCATGGGTCGTTGGTGCGACTGTTCAAGTAATTAGCTTGTTCGAACGAGCGAGTGGGTCTCGGCTCAATATGAACAAGTCTCAGGGCTTAGTTTTAGGGACTTGGCCTGAGTCAATTTTGTCTGCGGTTCCTATTAAATGGACTGCAGAACCTATACAAATTAACGGTGTTCTATTTGGTAGGGCGACATGGCTCTGATCAATTGGAATCAACGTGTTTCTTCTGTCATTTCTACTATAAATATGTGGAAAGATAGAACATTAACCCTCTTAGGAAGGTTTTAATTGTAAATACATTGGTTCTTTCACCTTTGTTTTATTTAGCTCCTATTTATCCCCTTCCTGCTTCTGTAGAGAAGGTGATAACCAGAGCAGTTTTTAATTTTGTTTGGTCGGGTAAAACCGAATTGGTTAGCAGGTCAGTTTTGTACCAGCCACTCGATAAAGGTGGCCTTGGTCTCACTGATCTGCGGATAAAATCTGATGCTCTTTTTGTCAAGGGAATGAGGTGTCTGTGGGATGATGATGGCCCGCCATGGAGGTTTTTTGGCCTTTACTGGTCGGCTTTATCGCTTCGCAGAGTTTTCCCAGCTGGCTTCTTTAGTAACTGTACGCCTCATTCCTTTGAGCCTGTTTGTTTTTATGTGTATTTTTTGCAGCTTAGTCCTGCTTGTTTTAACCTGATGCCGGATGTTGACTGGTCTTCTGTGACAGTAAAACATCTTTATGATGTCTTTCTCGACCAGAGGGCAGTCAAGCTTCCCAGCATCTTCGTCTGTAACCTCAATGAGGTTTTAAAAATATACATAACTCCAATTTGGATCACCGACTTCGGGATCTGAATTGGAGAATAGTTTAAGTGCTGTGAAAACAGCGCACCGGGTTTTTAAATGGGGTATTGGGAATGAAATGCCCGAGGGCCAGTGTGGCAATCAGGGAGTGCATTTCTCATGTTTTCTGGGGTTGTTCCTTCCTTTCCCAACTTTGGGTTTGGGTGGAACATGTGGGGAAAAATCAAGGAAAACCTTTTTCCCTTACAGAGAATTGTGCTTTATGGTTCGGGTCTGGACACTTGTCCAGATTCCGTGCTAATTTTGTATCTGGTCAGCGTGGTCAAGTGGCTTGTTTGGTCTTCACGATGTGAAGCCTTGTTCGACAAGTCACATGCTACCGCTGACCAGTTACTTACGTATTAAAGGTGCCCTAAGGGAACGTATTAGGCTGATTTTCTAGATTAAATAGATAAATTCTGCAACACTTGGTGTGTTCGCAGAGTATTATATTTTAGAAAATGACCGGTTTTTTTCCGGCATTTGTAATTTGGTGTAAGAGTTTCTTTTAGTGCACCGATTGGGGCAGTTTTGCTCTGTAATCGGGGTTCAAGTTTGAGGTGTTTTTTAGATGACTAAGATTTTTTATTGTCCTTTAAGTGAAATGTTCAAACAAGTATCTGTTCTTTTCAGAAACTCACTTTTGCTCTGCATGTTCTTTTTCGAACATTGTTGTTAGGTAACTTTTAGTTTGGTGAGCAGGGGTGGGTCGTACCCACCTTATGTCGAGGTATAAGTAGCGGGTGCTACACGGCTGGCCATGCTGCTTAGCTCTGTGTTATGTTTATTGACGTGTACTTTTTAAGTTAGTGGGGTAGGGAGGGTCGTACCCTCACGCACTACTGACAGTCAGTTTACTACAGAAGTAGTTAGATTTTGTTTCTCATGAAAGATATAAAAAAAACTTCACTAAATTTTTACTATTGAATTTCTGACCCAACTGACAATGGAGGATTTTGTTTAATCGCGATATATTTTTTTCTTCATGATAATTTTTTTCATCGCAATATATTTTTTTCATCGCAATCTGCCGATATCTCGATGATTTAAAAATCCAGTATCATAATCGAGTAAAAAAAATATTGCGATATTCGATATTATCGTGTCATCGCCCAAGCCTAGTGGATATTTGTTAAGCATATTTTGTACACAGCTATACTTGCATCAATCTATATCTGCAAGAACGCATACAAAATAAAATTATTTGAAGACCCTTCTGGAGTTCCTTGTAAACAATGTATGGTAGCATTCATGCTAAACTTGAAAGGCTGCACTGCACTCATCATTCAGCATGCAGTAATTTCCCTTAATACCAAACTATAGACTGCAGTCGCTGCGCTTTTAAACAGAGTACTTTGTACATTTTGCTGATTCAGTTCTTTGGACTTGAGAGTCTTCTTCCTACCAAAACAAATAATAAAGTAACACAAATGTATACAATTAATGATATTGTAATTTGCACTATTAATGGTCCCTTCATGCAAGCATGCTACCCGACCTTAAATTGTCTAAAAGGCCTGCATGCAATTTGCAACAAATAATATCATGTGTTTATCTCAACTATCGCGAAGCTGACGTACAGGTTCTGAAAAGAACCTTATCACACAACTCGTATCTCAACTGTAGCTAAGTGAGAATGGTTCAAGGGAGAACCAATGTCAGGCAACTCGTTTTTCTCGACTGTCGCTAAGTGAGAAGCCATAATTTTGCAAGGAGAACCATGGGAACTTCACGGGTTATTCTTTATGTTTCAGTAAACACATAGTGTTACCGCAAACCGAAATGATATCGATATTCCACCATGCAAAGCCTCATATCTTATAACAAATAATATCTGGGAATTTTCATAAATTATCAGCAAGGGACAATATCATCACGATCAAACGGGCATGGAATCAGAGTGCTAGATGTAGATTAACTCAGTGACTGAAAATAATACCCCAATTGATAAGGTCCTATTGCTGCAGCATAAATGAGCCAGTTATTTTCAGTCACTGTGTTCATCTTAAACTAGAACACAGATTCCATACCCTGTTGAAAGTCTGTTCTGATCATGATATAGTGTGCCTTTAATGTATGACAAGGGCATTTAAGGCATGATTAATTTTGGATGAGTCAAAACAAATTCTTCACCTGTCATACAAATGATGTACTTGTAAGAGGGTCCTCATCAGTGTGTATTCCTGATGTAGATGCTGCTGCAACCTAACATTAAGAAATCAAAGATAGAAGACACATTATTAAGTAAAAGAATGCCTTCAATGAGGATTTCAGACTAAAGGGTGGTATTAACTGTTATACATAGACAATCTGATTGGACAAAACGTACTTGGGATGTATTAATGGATGATAAAGACATGGCTTATGAAAATCACAGCAGCCCATATGTGCTAGCTGTTTGCCAGCTGTTTTGTGCGAAGCCAATGGGGATTTGAACCAATCAGAATGACAAAGATTGTTTTGCATCACGAGCCTAACTCGTGTACACTGAAAGTGTTTCGTGTGTCCTCAAAACATGAATTTACCTATTTCTATTTGAGTTTATTCAACAAAAATTGCACGTTTTACATTTTGAAAACGAAATTGATGCGGACATAAAGGCGAGGTCCTTATCGCCCGTGACCACACCCAAAACTGGTCATTAACCTGCGGGAAAGACCAAGCAACAAACTGTTATTCCCTTATTAAATGAGCTTACATGGCAAGAAACAAACACAGCCTCTGAGGTCTTAAATCACATTAAGGTTGACATATGGAATGTGAATAAGCATACTTTTACACAGCTATACTTGCATCAATCTATATCTGCAAGAACACATACTAACAAAATTATTTGAAGACCTTTCTGGAGTTCCTTGTAAACAATGTATGGTAGCATTCATGCTAAACTTGAAAGGCTGCACTGCACACATCATTCAGCATGCAGTAATTTTCCTTAATACCAAACTAGACTGCAGTCGCTGCGCTTTTAAACTTTTAAACCGTTAATTATCAATGTTCCAATGAAACAAAATTTACATCTTTAATATTTTTCGGATTTATTCTAACGTTGAATTTCTGTCTCTGGAGGAACATTAATAATTGTTGTTGCTTGAGATTGCCAATAGTGTACGTAGGAGCTTTAGTTGAGTCTTGGCATCACAAAAGTAGCTAATAATCTAAAAATGCTGATTTTGGATTCCACTGAACAGAGCAGAAAGACTGAGCTTTCAAATTGTGTATGGACATTATTCTAATATTTGTCATTTGCAATTGAGATAATTAGTGCTAATTTAATATTAATTAACATAATTTTGTCTTCACTGGCAAATTACACAGTTTTATCTGGTGTTTATTGACATCAAATATTCAGTGTTATTTCAACTACTCTGATTAGAGTTAATTAATTGTTAATAATAATAAATGAAAATTATTTCTTGAAACCGTGTTCAAAAAGCAATCTTTCAAACAAATAGAAGGCCATCATTCTTTGTTTAAAAATTTAATTTAAAAAGAAGAAAAAAAATCAAGTTCTGGTGTTGCCAGCAGCAGGGTGTGAGTTCGAGCCCCGGTCGTGACACTTGTGTCCTTGAGCAAGGTACTTAACCGTAATTGCTTCGTCCTTCGGATGGGACGTAAAGCCGTAGGTCCCGTGTGTTGTGTAATGCACGTAAAAAAAAGAATGCGCCTTGAGCACCACTTAGTTGGTGGATACGTGCGCTATATAAGTCCACACATTATTATTATTATTATTATTATTATTGTCCATACTGCTTTTTAAATATGTAAATCTTTATTGTTGAGTTTGCATGACATACGTGGGCAGAAAACTGAGTAAATCTTCTTTTTTTTCTGCCAAAAAGCATCAACGGAAAACAATGTTGAATAAATGTGGGTACACAAGGAGCAGGAGTTTATGACTGAAAGAAGAAAAATAAGAATGAGTGAAAATGAAAAAAAAAAAAGTCAGACAGGGAGACATTCCTCCTGTAAGTTGAAACCATGGGGGTGACTAAGATGCCAGATGCACATCTTTTCTCTGCTGAGATGGATAACCCTTCTTTTGTTTGTCTAGTATCTCTATGAACAAAATCAGTGAAATTGAACCCCGGAACATTTGATAATCCATGCAGAATCTGCGATCCTTGTAAGTATTTATGTCATTAACTTCCTCAATCACGCAGCATTGTGCCACCGATTTCAAGGATCAGTTACGTCCTACCAAGCAAATTAGTTGAAGTGCGTAGTTTATGCTTGCCGATCAAAATATATGTCTGTTTCGATTGACATCAAATGCAATTTCAACATATTAATTTATTTTATTAAAAAATTACTTTGAAATTAAAAGAAAAAAGAAATAAAGGCGAGCAGGTGATCAAAAAAATGTGAGACCTACTAGCCTTCTCAATGTTGAAGGATCCGTTCAAAAATCAACAATCAGAAACCCAAGGCTAGAAGGGCATGGAGACAAAAAACAGGAACAATCAAAAAATTTAATTTTGGGCCTACATTTTGAAAACAGATCGCCGAAGTCACCAAAGAGAGAATAAACATAGTGAAGACTATTTTGAATAGAACACACAATGAATAAGAAAATGGATAAAGTTATCATGCAATTCTTATTGGTCATCGAAACCAGACAAAATCAAAATGTGACACCAAGGGATCTCAGAATTAGTAATCGATTAACGAACATCAGTTATAAAATAGATGCAAGCATTAAACTGTGAAATACACCAAATTACAAAATGGAAGATTGATTTTAGATCCAAATGATTAAAAATCTTTGGTTATTTTGTCTTTAATAAACTTTAAACTGATGGGAGCAAAAAATACTAGTTTCTATTGAGATTTAATTAAAGTTGGTACTAAAGATATTCCAGAATTGTTCATGTGTTAAAATATTGAAGCGAATAATCAAAAAAAGCGAATTTGGTTTGTTTAAATATTGATTAGTTCATTCGTTTAAATTTCAAATAGTTATTTTGTCCATTGAGTTAAAATCACAATTGAGTATTGAGGAGTTTTTCTAAGAACATAATTTATAATGTTCCAGGTTTGTTTTGATATTGACTTTGCATCAGAAAACTGCATAGGCACCTGACTCTTGACAACTTTGATCAGACCACAAGTTTGTTACGGAATTTCTTGTACTTCATTTGTTGGCGTTGTTTGGTTTGATCAGGAAGTCTTTCGCCACAATTTTGTTTTTGTGTTTGATGGATAAGGATGCCATTGATCATCTGTGGTTTAAATCTTTCTATTATGATCGATATTTTTGAACTGGGAAATGAGAATCTGCTAAAGATGAGTAAACATATGATGAAGGTATTATAAACAGTATCGGGGTTTTCACATGAGACATTTCAGTCATCCAATAACAGTGTTAAGCCGGTAACTGAATAATGCTTTCTTTGCTTGATGGCTAACGGAAGGATTGAGTGCCTTTCTTTATTCAGATGTGAATCATTTCATTGAATCAAGGAGAAAATGGGTAGATGATCGGAAGCATCGCGTAAACAAGATTGCAGATTTGGATGAAATCAAATTAGTAAGGATGCTATTTATTAACGAAGTTGTGTGGAGTCAGTGATGGGTAAGGTCAGGATAGTTGGTGAGAATGATACTGAAAAGACACCCAAAATGGGAAGTCAGCAGAACAATAAAAGAAGGGTATCAAACACATTGTGTGCCTAAATCAAACTTTTGAGCATACTCTTACTATAAAAAGGTTTCATATTTGTAATTTCAATAAATAATTTTTTAAATAAATAAATAAAAAGCAACAAATAAAATATGTGAATACTTTGTAAGACAGGACTTTTCGGTAGGTTTCAAATTAAAATCTTGTTCAAGTACCCTTAATAATTGGCTAACCTGATCATTGTCACATGGAGTACTGTTCCATACAACTTAGATAGAGTAGTACAAATTATATTGCCAAGTTCGCATTATCGACAATAATAAAGTGGATCAAGGATGTGTAAAATCGATAAGTCAATGTACACACATTACCTTTTGGGTGGGATTCATCTCAGTAAAAGTTTTGTCTTGGATAATGTAGAGCCCCATCTAAAACAATTAATTCCTACAAATGAACCCCACCCTAAGTGTGGACCACACAAAATAGCTCCCATCCTATTTTTTCTCAATCAGGATGTCCCAACACCTCTGTAACCTTAAGAACCTAACATTTTTGAATTCATCTATCAGCTAAAAACAGTAACTATAAAAACCAATAACATTCTTTCTCAATGGCTTTGGTAGCACATTTTATTAATTTATCAATTTCAAAATTTTAACATCGAAGTGTTAATTCATAAAATTAATCACAACATTTATTTATGTCCAGTCAAGTTAATTATAACTTCATAAAAATTGCACTTCCCGTCAAGGAAACAACACAAACAAGAGGACATGTAACAGATCACAAGTGTAACTCCTGAAATTTCAATGCTACAATACTTTTTTATTCAGTCGCTTACGTTTGAGTGCTTATTTTAGGAAACCAGAAAATGCCTTTTGTGTCTCGAACATACGGGGCGGGGTGTTATTGGGGGCTCACAAACTTTTTTTAAGGAATACCACCCCCCCACATAATAATACCTTTCCAGAAGGAAATACAAATACACGTACAATACGTGGACCTGGAATGAATATTCTTGCTAAGTTCATTTCAAAATCAGTTGGTCAGACATGAAACATTTGTAAATTCAATCCAAGAATAACAGTTTAAATGTCCAACATCTGAAGACAGTGTTATTATTATTATTATTTTCTTTAGAAATGACCACCGTCAGATATGATTCATTTAAATTTGAAAAGTTTCCTCAAACATTTCACATCCACAAGGTTAGTACATGTAAGCGTTTGATAATAATGTAACTGGTTGCTTTTTCAGGTAATGAAAATGGTGTACACCCTTCAGTTGTTAAATGCTCAATTCTGAAGTTGGAGTCAGAATTTAGCATGCTGTACAATAAAAACCACAAACATGGTCTGGCAAGTGAATACAAAGTATAAAGATCCAAATATCATGTACAATCTAATCTTGAATCAGTCAACTTCAAATGTTAAAGTCAATCCAGGACTTCGCACTCAAATACATTTTGATGGTTTTTCTAGAAATTGACAGTAAACAGCAATACATCTTTTAAGTTTGAATTTTTCTAATACAGGGCAAGTAAGCAAACACCCCAACCCCCATCCTCAAACACACCCACACCAAAATACAACAAAATGACATCCTTCTTTGAAGTGTTCAATGAAGGCTGGGTTTGTTTATCAGTTCAGCAAAGAAAATTTGACTGAATCACAGGAAAGGTTAGCAGCCAAACTGCTGTAATGTATACCGCCTTTAGTAGGTCATTGGCATTTTCGTTGAGCATATCAAGCAATATTTTTCCTAAGCAGCCTAATGAATATATATATTTGCCACCATGTTCAATCTTAAAAGATGGTCAGAATAAAACAAATATTCATCTTACATCCAAGGAGTCTCATGTATCTAAATGTTGGAATAGTCCAAATCTTTTGCCCATTTGTGAAGATAAACATTACATGGTGTCCTTTAAGGCCGTAACTGATACCAACATTAAGCCTTGTTGCGACTATAAACACCTCACTCCCACATTAAGATGTCAACAAATCTTCAATTTTCTTCATTGACACTGCAGTGCAGGCCTTAATTTCATTCTCATAGAAAACCCAAGGGCACAAACAATTACCTCCAAGTATTTTGAAGGCAGTGGCTTGCCTGAATAAACAATGGTCCTTCTAAATAAACTCTGATAGTAGATAAACAACGAACAGAGATGGTATTGGTAACAAAACTAATGTTACTTATATATATCTTTTAATTGGAATAGCAATTGCGCTGATATATGGATCAAAGCAGGATTTTTAGAAAAGCAGAAGAGAATGAGAATTTCTAAGAGCAAACATAAGGAAACTTAATACCTTGGTGTCATTGTTGAGGCATCATCTCGTAAGACAGTCAGCTACTACTTCCGTTGCTCCTCAGAAAAGGGCCTCTTGAAGTCAAAACATAAATCCTGTAGTATGAGAATAACAGATTTGTAATGTCGGTATACTAGAACTATATGTTATTAGCCAGTTACTTATTCCATTACAGTGATCAAACCATGCAATATTGCCAGAAACATTGGCTACCTTTAAGAAAAAACTGAGAGTCCTTCCTAGGTGTACATAAGATCAGCTGGCTATCCGGTACCTGATACTGAGACCGAAACTGTTCCATTGCTCTAATTACTCGTAAACGACTCTTGAAAATTTAACTGACCATTTAAGCCACACAAATGGAAATCTCCAATTTTTTGTTAACAAAATGTGTGTGTGGGGAATGATGATAGTCGTTTTTAATATAGAGGTCCACAAAAGTCCATATGACTTAATAAAACAAGAATGTAATTTGTGTCTATTAATTATTTTATACATTTGGGAGTATTTTCGTGTTTTACAAATTGTTTACAGGTACCCAAGTATCCAAATATTTCCAATTTCTGGTATCCGGTCTCGAAATAAACAAAATGCACAGCCTAGGTGTACAGGACTAAACAACAGTGTCCAGTAACAGTGACTTAACATTTATGAGTAAACATTTATATACGTGTTAATGGGACCAAGGTCTGTAAATGAAATATTCTTTTCATTCAATGCTGACAGAATTGTATTTCCTTTTTATCTTGAACTTTCACCTCATAACAAATTTAAAAGCCTTCTTGATGAACCAAGACTAATCCACCAATCAAGTTTGAAGATTATCCATGAAGTATTTCTGAAATGTAATATTGATGGATGGACACATGCAATAAAGAACAAGTATGCTCCTTCGTGCTTTGACTTTGTACACAACAAATACAAATGTTTAGAATTAAATAAATAAATTAATTAAAACAATTGAAAAGTATGATGATAACCTGTGCGAGTAGATTTAGATGTAATAAATTAATGATTTAAAGTCAACCAAAAGGTTTCTCCTAAGTTGCAATGTGAAGACCACTCCAATTAAATCCTACCACTATCCAAGCATCTAAACCAACACTTTCTTTCCCATTGAAATATAAAAGTCGTTGATATCTCTCAAAAAGGCAAAGTTTAGAAACATGAGGAAACCATCCCCATGTGTTGTTTTATTTTCTTTTGCTTGAGCTTATGTGGACATGTCCTCTAAAGCAGTATCTATGTGTCAACATATTCTGGCCCTAATGACCAAATTATTTGCTGGTTTAGGACAATCCTGTATTCACAAGTACATGACACATTTACGTAATGCTCATTTACATGAACATATCAGCATGTACATGAAGACACACAGTTGTATCTATTGATGAAAATGAATCAATTCTAACAAAACAACAAATGCAACCAGAAGTATGCATGTCTTAGATCCGAGTAGTCATGTGATGATATGATTATGAAAATTACTCACCTTCTTGAAGAATGTTCGTTTAATTATCAACACTTTTTCCTCAAGACATATATTCATATTTTGCTAAACGAAGTGTTTTGGGGCAATTTTGCTACAGGAAATTATCATCCATTATCTTCCATATTTGTACTTGCTTTATCCTAACACTTGAGGCAGACCAAACAATTTACATAACCTAACCCGTTAAACTATAGTAAACTGTCAAAATTAATCATATCTGATTACCTTTACAGCTTCCAGTGCATCGTACACCAAATATATAATTTTTTTTAGTAAAAGTAAACATAGGTTATTATAGGTTTACCAAATGCCAAAATATAGGTTTTTATAGGTTATTTCCCGTGATTATGCAGTGTTAATTAACAAGTTTTTGGTAAATTGCCTTACCTACAACAAAATTAAAGTACATTTTCTTTAACACGTTCCTAACACTTAATGTTACATGTACATGTATTCAATCAGATTACATAATGAATTGAACTGCTTTCTCATTTTCTTTGTATAGGCTTCTCAACCAGCAATGATCTCTCACATTGAAAACATTATAATATTACATTATGCATTGAAATAATGTTAAGTTCATGATATGTGTAATGTACAGCAAGGTACAAAGCAGTATGCTACCAGAAAGAAGTTAAAGACTGAAATTGATGGTGCATGATTTTGCCTTGACAAAATACATGTATATGCAAGTCCCCTCAGCTTACATCATTGGGATTGTAATCGATGAAGTGATTGATTTTATACTACGTAATTTTTCGCACTTCATCAAAATCAGTGTTACTGCAGTATGTCCAGCATGTATGTGCATGTTGTGGACCGTCTGAGACACAACACTAGAAGCTAAGTGTAAGATGCCTGGATCTGAAACACTTAAGAAAATCTGTGAGCGGGTATACTGATGTTACAGTTTGGCCACATTTTGGCTTCCTTCATCTCGATCTACAATGTGTTGCAGGAGATTAAAATATAACTGCAAGATGATAGTCACTTTTTGAAATTGCTTAAAGGAAAATCAACAACATATACTTTGGTGTTAAGTTGGTACAGTTATCAATCGATCAAGTGCTTTTCATTTAGAGAATTCACAAAAGTGTTGTGTTCCAATGTTGCACCTTCTCTTTCTCAAAGAAATTCTCTAAAAGGAAAACACTAACTTTTTAACTTCCTGGTAATTTTCATTGAGGAAAATATACAAATACCATTTTGTACAAAATGACATCAAAATTAAGATAAACTAATTATTTCTTTTGTTGGAACAACTGTTCAAATCACTTGTTGATTCATTTGACTTAACTGAAACAAATAAATTTGTGCAATACCTGATACAGTTCCAGCAGGACTTAAAAAGAGCATTGATAAGTACAGTATAGGATATCCAATGAAATATAATTACCATTATTGTCTGCCTTCTGAGTGAATCTAGCATATTAAGAATCCATCTTATCCGGTAATGTCTTTTTCTTGAGAATTTCTTGACAACAGTCAACATCGGCCTAAAGACAAGAACGAAACAATGGAACATTAATCACTGGTGCCAACGAGTATCAAAATAATAGTTGGCTTCTGATGACCCAGTTGATGATGATGAGGTCCAAGAGTTTTATTGTGCATGCACATATTAGCAGACAAATGGCACATCATTTTGACTACTAGAGCTTTGGTACACCTGCACATCATAACATGGATGAATAGATTAAATGTCATCTAAACCTAGTTTAAACTATGGTCAGAAGCTTCAATAATTTCTATTTCCTCATGTTCATGAAAAGCATTATTGCATGCCTGTATCTGCCTGCCAGCCTCTGCTGTTAAGATCGACCCAATGCTGATAAAGAGTACCACTATAAACGCCAACCCCATGTGTATATAGTCAGAATGTTTTTTATTTCAAACTTACCACCCTTGATGCTTGGATAAGTTTGTACTGAATACCGATTGTGATGTTGGCAGATGGGCGATAGAATTTGATGGTCTGTGAAATAATAATAATAGTATAAATATTAGGTGCTCTAGGTCACATGAATAGAATTATAATAGGTAATACTCAAGGCAACCTGAGTGATAATATAGTACACCTAACCATTTTTCCAAAGAAGGCACTCAATTAATATTTGCTTGATATAACTCAACACAGATCATTGTCATTGATTACACATCACCAGTTCAGTCACCTTATTTACTAATAAAGTCATTCTAAATGAGAACCAGAAATGTGTATTGTGTACATATAACAAATTGTAACTTTTTATGTTTATTCGGTTATTTTAATATTTAATTTAGTTTGACACATGAATAACTTTGGCCCTGAAAATGCTCTTGAGGTCCATTTTGCCGCAATAATAGTTCACCATGATTTCACGGTACTTAATGGTGTCTCTTCCTCTCAGATATTGACAATAATGTTCACAGGATTTTACGGCAAATTCACGGCGATCTTCAAAAATTAATGAGCTGCCCCAAACTGCCACAAGAAGTTTAGTCAAGCCACCGTGAAGAAATTCCAAGAGTATTTCATGCATTTTCATGGCGTTTTCACTATGTTGTGTCGTCATAAATTGCTGTGAACTATTTATTTCACGGTAAAACAGATTTTCAGGCATTTTTAGGGTAAAGTATTCAGTGTTATCTTTACTATTTTTCTATAAGAAGCAATTATTTGCCTTACAATTTCCTCATTATTAACAATTATTTTGAGTTCCTAACCAATGTAGAACCCCTGTACAAATGCTGAATTTGAAAGGCTCACTGCAGCTCACTCAGCTATAGTAGTATATATATGTGTATGATGAGCATGCAGTAATTTTAATACTAAAATTGACCACAGTTTTATTTTTTTCACTATTAGCATCATGTGATAAACCAGAGTGCTGCACGTTTTGTTGATTCAGTTATTTGGACTTGAGAATCTTCTTCCACCAAAACAAATAAATACAAATGTACACAATTAATGATATTGTAATCTGCACATTAACCAGTTCGCTTCGGAGGCCGTGAAACACGGAATTTTTTTTGGACAGCGGATCGAGAGCGTTCAAACACGCATTCCGATTTTTGTGTGTGTCATCGGAGACGGCTAACACGCTACACGTGGCGTGCTGTCGTGGCGACCGACTTGTATACACGCAATCGTTTCTCGGAGTCCATGGGGTCACGGTTTTTTCATTTGATTGATTTTTCAGAGGTAGAAAAAACAACAAACACAAATTTACATTAGATTAACAGAAACAGAAACAAAGGTAGTATTACAAAAAGTAAACTAATTACTGTCGGTGGCCCTGGACAAAAATGCACTGCAAATACTGAACGAGTTCACTTTTCGTTGATTTTGCTTAACCTTTATTCAAGCCTGTTCCCTTTTGACATACCAGCCAGGGATTTGTAAAAAGGGATTTATATCCATTGTTTACGAGGCATTCGATCTCTCTCTCCGGGTATGCCGTCTTTTTCGACCGGAAGCGCTGGTCGCAAATTTAGGCCGTTGCATCGGGGCTCGCCAACGGTCTATTCAATTGTGCTGAAACAAACACAACCGTAATTAAAAACAAGCTACTTAATTCTCAAAATGTCAATGAGTAAAAGGTGTTTTATTTTGGTTGTCCGAACTTAGTTTCATTGACAAAACAAATTATTAATGGCTAGGAAATTTTTCAAATGGGGACGGGAAAAAATATATATATTTTCCTGACGTCAACTGGTTAATGGTCCTTCACGTACATGCTACTCAACCTTTGTCTAAAAGGCCTGCATGCAATTTGCAACAAATAATTCTAATGAATTTCATAAATTATGGAGCCAGGAACACATCATCACGATCAACAGGGCATGGAATCGGAGTGCTCGTTTTAGATTAACTCAATGACTGAAAATAATACCCCACTTGATAAGGTCCTATTACTGTTATGGTTGTGTTGAATAATCAAATATCTGAATCAATGGTTCAAATATTTGGCTGGTTTTTCCGGTTCAAACATTTGAAGAAAAATATTTACTTTTGTTGATTTTTTTTATTGGCGCTTCCATCATTAACACCTCTCCAATCCCAATAATCCTTTTGTGCACATTTGGTCGACACCTATAGCAAGTCCATCCTAATCCGGTGACATTATGTTTAGTAATATTTTTGGATCTCACTATATCAGACGTGCTCATTTTATCATGTATGCAATTTACAATCAACAGTTTTGAATATCGAATATTCGACTGAATTCAAAACTGAACATCCAAGTTACCAAATTATTTGAAAACGCACAACCCTAATTTACTGCTGCTGCTGCATAAATGAGCCAGAAAGTCTGTTCTGATCGTGGATATAAAGTGTGCCTTTTAAATATGACAAGCAAGTATTTAAGGCATGATTAATTATGGATGAGCCAAAACAAATTCTTTACCTGGCATACAAAATGATGGCCTCTGTAAGAGGGTCCTCATCGGTGTGTATTCCCGATGTAGATGCTGCTGCAACCTAACATTAAGAAACCAAAGATAGAAGAACATTATTAAGTAAAAGAATGCTTTCAATGAGGATTTCATTTTGAAATGAAATTGATGTGGGCGGTAACACCAAGCAACAAACTGTAATGCCCTTATTAAATGAGCTACATGGCAAGGGCAGCGCCAGTCTCTGCGGTCTTAAATCACATTAAGGTTGACATATTTTATACAGCTATACTCTTGTATCAATCTATATCTCCGCAAGAACGCACACAAAAAAAAAAATATTGAAGACCTTTTTCTGAGTTCCTTGTAAACAATGTATGGTAGTGACCATAAAGCTAAACTTGAAAGGCTGCACTGCACTCATCATTCAGCATGCAGTATTTCTATCACCAAACTAGACTGCAGTCGCTGCGCTTTTAAACTTACTAACGTCCTAGGCATTCATTTAGTCCAGCACACTGTACATGTACTACAAAATACTACTCATAATTCTCATAGACCAGTGTAGTAAAAGCACTCCATACTGCAGTTTACCCATGTAGTGTTTCAGTGGTTAGGTTATCACCGTTAGACTGCAGTCGCTGCGCTTTTAAACTTACTGAGTACTTCCATACGGGTTTTGCTGATTCAATTTTTGACCAAAACAACAAAATTATCAATGATCCAATGAAAACCGTACCAACATCTTTAATATTTTTTGGATTTATTGTAACGTTGAATTTCTGTCCTTGGAGGAACATTAATAATTGTTGCTTGGATTGCCAAATCACAGTGTAGGGGCTTTATCTGAGACATACATCACAAACTAGCTAAGAATCTAAAAATTTTGATTTTTGATTCTACTGAACAGAGCAGAAAGACTGCTTTCAAATTGTGTATAGACACGCTCTAATATTTGTTACTTACAATTGACATAATTAGTGCTAATTTAATACACTAACATAATTTTTGTCTTCACTGGCAAATTATTCAGTTTTTATCTGGTGTTTATTGACATCAAATATTCAGTGTTATTTCAACTACTCTGATTAGAGTTAATTAATTGTTAATAAAACAATAAATGAAAATTATTTCTTGAAACCGTGTTCAAAAAGCAATCTTTCAAACAAATAGAAGGCCATCATTCTTTGTTTAGAACACAAAACTCATTTAAAAGACCAAAAAAATCAAGATTTTTACAATTTTCACACATTGTCCATAATGCTTTTTGTTCTAAATATGTAAATTGTTGATAGTTTATAACCAACGTACCTTTACACAGAACTGATGAAAAGCATGTTGCATGTCCTATTTTTTCTCTGTTTTCCCGCAGCTACATAGTAGGCATTCTGAGTTTCTGTCTTATGAGACATTAGTTGGGTAACTTGACGGAGCCTGGCTTAGAGTGTCAACAGCCTGAAACAAATCCGTTTTGATCATCATTTTTGAAGTCATGCAACCGCAATGATCACCAAACAAATATTAATTTGGCAGATATGGCAACCACAGAATCAATTCCCCATCAGATTTGATGGAAAGAAATGTTTACACCTTTAAAACCCTCCGACGAGTCTGACCGCTGCTACCAATGTGGCAGAAGTTATTTATTTCATTGTTTTTTCCCCGAGAAAAGCCACATGCCTGGGAGTCATTGATATCCAGTGGACCATTCCACACATTCCTAGAAGGGTGTCGTCTCTGAGTCAGTAGTTTTTTTTCTGGGCTAGAAACAAATCGCGTTTATGTCTGTGCACAAAATCAACTATCCATTGTGTACATAAGACCTACCCAGATCTGAATAACCTCCTGATAAGGGAACCATCTGTTTGGCATGAGGCTGTGCTGTCTGATGTCTTGCGGTAGTGGCCAGTGGCATAACCCCACCCTCCCCAGACAGAGTGTCTCGTTCTGTTACACGCTGGAGAGATATGCCAGAGATATATGTATAAGTACATGGCTGTTTGGTGTTTGGGCAGGTCATACAGGAGAGCTACACTACACAGCTATCGTGTGTCATCTGGGGCTGTAAATAATACTAGACCATAGCAGGGCATGGTGGAGTCATTTGGATGTAATAAATTAATTGGGAATGCAGGATAATACTTTTAATATCATTAATAGGGTGCCTGTGCAAAGTGGACAGGCACTATCGTCTGAATAAAGTGGTAGGTACCTCTCGTCGGAGCGTTAAACAAATCAATTTATTACATATTTAACCTTGGGAACAGAACACAGCAATCGGCCTGTTAAGGGAACTGATCCAATTCATTCTGCAGTGTGCATTTACATGATCCAACTTTATTGAAAGAAGCACTTCTCACCATCTTTATAATTAAAAGGGAGTGTATATACACCCAATGGTTGTTGAATGAATGTGAATCACATCCATTACCTATAGAATCAAGAGATGTATTCAAGCCAAACTGTAGAAAATATGTTCACATTTGTTTGTATTTGTTAAAATGTGGAAATGTTTCAATGTCCAATGATCCATTTAAAATTTGAATATTTCATTCCCTACATTTTACATTCTTTAGAAAATGCGACGACTATATCAAGTGGAATAACTTCTCATGGTGTTCAGTATTTTGGCAACATTGACATATTACATCACAAGTATAATCCACTCAGTTACTCTCTGAATTAATTAGGACAAAAAATTACCCTTTCATTCCCTGCTCTCAGAATATTTTTGATAACATCATACACTGACATCATCAACTTGAATTTGTATGTATAACAGTATGTTGGATATTGCAATGGTCGAAGGGATGTATCCAAACCCTTTTATGCTTAAACCAGTTAGAGTTAGTGTAATGCTTTCATGAGGATGCTTTCTCATGGGGGTCACAATCAGAGCAGGCTTGCGGCTTGGACACTGAATCCTGCACTGATAGTTTTAGGATGAACTCGGATGAACCCAGTGAATATAATAGATAGATATAACACTATGAATAACTTTACCCTAAAATGTCCTTGAAAAATCTGTTTTACCGTGAAATAAATAGTTCACGACAATTTCATGATGACACAACACGGTGAAATAAGCCAAGAAATACTTAGAATTCCTTCGCCGTGAAAAAGCTGTGAAATGCCATGAACTTCTCGTGGCAGTTTTGTCCGCTATGAATATGCAATCCATACAAGGATGCTATTACTTGCTCATGCATATCCATGCCAACGCACGTATATAATGTAACACCAGCGAGAGCCTTGCGTGCGTGCCACATCCTCCCAGCTACGTGGCTTGGAGCCGTCCTTTGGACTCTGGTCTATTTTCCCGAATACTTTCTCGAGTACACCTCTTCACACCGAACACGGTTCGTGGGTGAACGGCCAACAGTCACCGTGACCGGACCTGTTTGTCAGTTATTAGCCAGGCCCGCGTGTATAGTGCCCCTACCCAAGCACAGCTGCTGTCTCTCATGCAGTAATAGCTTAGCATCCAAGCAAATAGCTTAACATGCCCGGTAAGCATTTTCCCTTGAACACGCCTCCCTTTTCTAAGTTGTCGATCGTCACTTTCGTCAAATACCTTCTTATATGGAACAATGACCTGTTGTATGTCATGATTTTGCATACGTTTTCTACCCTTAGACGCAGCTGCTTCCTCATTGGCTAAGACGTTAAACCAGGGTTTTCAGTTTGTATTGCCCACTGACGCCCTTCACACGCACAGCGCATCGTCCGCAACAAAAAACATCAACATTTTAATCTCAAAAATTCTACTACTTTTGCTCGTCGAAATTTACATGTAATAGCTCATTTGGAAAGCTTATAGTTTCAGCTATCCAACACGTACATAAATAGCAATCTGAACTACGTGCGAAAGCCTAGGTTTTTATGGAATGAACCACTCGCCCGCCCAGCCTTTCATGAAGTGTTCTGAGATCGCGTGACTGCCTGTAAAATTTGCAGCGCTCTGCTGATCAGGGCATCCACTTCTGAGCTGTCTCCTCGCCCGAGTTCATTGTGATTGACATGAAAACGGGTTTTCCCATATTAAGTCAAAGGGCCTTTACATAGCCATGCTTGCTCAATCTCCACATTACTACTGCCAAACCGAAGTTACGAAGAGATAAAAATTAAACATCACTTTGAGGTGAAACTTCCCAAGTTGAAAGGTAAGAGAAGTGTTGGAATGAATGTTACACCTCTTTTCTAATATATGTGAAAGTTTGAGCCGTAACAGTGTAGTTTTGAGCGGAGAGTGTATTTTTATTAACTTTCAAAAGTTCTTATGAGGGAAACAAGCACGAACGCTGTGTGTGTGTATCACGGTGTGTGTAGGCTTATTCAACGGTTTTGTTGACATTAGGGATGTACACAGTGTATGGACAGTCGCGCTTCATCGAATGCTGTATACTTGATTAAATAAAACAGGATTCCTCAAAACTCTTCATCCGATTTTCTTGATTTAAAAACCATTGTATTTCTTTCATCAAGACGTTCAATCTTGATATAAATATTGAGTATATTGGTTTAGAACACTTTCAACTGAAACCCTAGTTAAACTAGGCTTATGTTTATTCATTCCTAGGCCCCTCTCAGATTTCTATATAATCCCCAAGATTTCCCTGATCTCGAGGTAGTGCGGTTCCCGAATGAAATCGGCGCGACTCGATCCGGATCCGATCCATGACAGTGCGATATACCGAATCATTACGGTCCAGAGCCTCAACTGTTGAACCAATGGTGCAGGGCGTCGATATGGCCATTGCGGTCTGATACACACTCTGGCCCCGTCCAGACACCCCGTGTAGTCAAGCCCGGTGGTCCCTTTCGTCGAGATCGACCAGCCGCCCGTCTCTCGGTATAGCAGTGCCTGTACTGTATGCCGAGTGACAATGTATGAACGAACGATGGTCCTCACTGATCGTACCCAGTAGCTGGTATTCGTACACCTATTCGGAACTTACAATGTATACAAGTTATAAGTTTAACTATTGACATGTACCTATACCGCTACCACTCCTGTCATACATGTTACTAGTGCCATTGTTAAAATAGTGATGTTAACAAACCAACCTCTATTGATTGAGATTGTCACAACAAAGTTTGTTGTCCGATTATTATTTTGTTGACCCACAATAGTGGGGAATGCAAATAATTATGCTTAGTGTTCGCATTATTTCCATCGATATAGCTTATAGTTAAATTTCTTCCTCTGAGAATAAAGCAAACCAATCATGTCTGACTGAGGACTTACAATACTCAAGTATTGACAATCCCATGGGGGCGTTGTTATACTACATACGACTATATGGAGGATCAAACTATATATGTGTCTGGACGTGCAAGAAACAATTCAAGACTCCCATTCATGGTTCATGTAAATTTCAGAACCCTTTGTTACCATATTTTAACCATTAAGGATAAAGAATCAACAAGATGTGTGTTATAAATATATAAAAAGAAATTTGATATAGAGGGTGAGAATAAGAATTCTAACCTGAACACCCACTGGAGGCAGGCCGTGTGTATTTTATGTAGAAGCTCAGTTGCCTCTCTAGAGTTTCATTCAATATGACTGTGGCAGCTAGGTCCAAGATGTTCTGTCTTGTGTTTGTAAACCTGAAATGAGAAATGTATTGTATCAGTAATGCTAATAAGGCTAAACAGCTCAGGCTCCAAACCCAATACTTAATACTTAATATCATGACTTTCAAAAAGCCTCATCCTTGTGATCCCCAGACAGCGGCTTCCATGGGAGCATGATCCCTGGCCAACGACATGTATGGAAATTAAATGGATTTTGATGCTTAGTGCCCCCAGAACAAAGATATTGACAAAATAGGGAGAACCAACACAGAGCTAGATAGCTCTAGATACCGGTACGGTAACCCAGATGTTGCAGGTTCAAACCCCGCTCTTGTCAATTTAGTAATTCATTTTAATAGACAGATTCAGCCACTCAGTGCAATATACACACACACATGTATTCATCATGATTTTTTTTCCCTGACACATCCAGCATTTTTCTGACTGACTTATGAATGCTTTGATTGAACATAAATTGGCAGAACTCATTGATTGATTTTCACTGAAACACATTTAACTTTGTAGAGTTCAGTGAGGAAATAAATAAACTCACCACTATATATACTTCAGTATTTTACCGAGCAATTGCTTTGTTTCAAAAGAGATAAAGATTTTGTTCAAGAACAGCTATAACTTTAATCTTTTAAACATTTATAGGGGAAGGCGATCAGAGCGTACTGATCGCAACGTCAAGTTGTAACCAACCGGTTCTTTTCAGAACTATTTACAGTACTAGTCAAAGAGAATTTCTACATGTGTCACCACAAACAGTCTTTACTAATTCTTGGTGTAAAATGTAACAGATTTTCAAACCCAACAGTCATGATCAATGCATACTCAACTGCATGCACACTATGAACAACTTCACCTTGAAAATGCCCTGAAAATCCGTTTTGCCTTGAAATAACAGTTCACCGTAATTTCACTGCAATTTTACAATGTCTCTTCCTCTCAGATATTGGCAATAATGTCCACAGTGATTTCACGGCAAATTCATGGTGCTCTCGAGAATTAATAAGCTGCCCCAAAACTACCACGAGAAGTTCATGGCGTTTTCACAGCGTTTTCACGGCGAAGGAATTCCAAGAGTATTTCATGACAATTTCACGGTGTTGTGTCATCATGAAATTGCCGTGAACTATTTATTTCACGGTAAAACAGATTTTCAGGGCATTTTCAGGGTAAAGTTATTCATAGTGGCATATACATGTACATCATGGGAACAATTCCTGGTAAAATACCAGGTGTTGTAAAACTTAATTTCATAATTTGTTTCCCCCGTCCCCATGCCCCATCCCCTTCTATACTGCACTGAGCTTGAGACTAACAAGGTTTACTCACCACTGATCTGTGACTTCACTTTATCGTGCACACTTTATATTGATAGCAGGTACTTGTTGACCGTTTTTGGTTGTTTCTCATTGCAGCAAGCACAATTCTAAATAACAGGAAGAAATATATTTATACAGGAATTATGTAAAAGTTACATTCAGTTTTCAAATGATACACACACATGTACTTGAAACTGCATTGGTACAAATCAGGTTTGTACCAATGCAGTATATGGTTAAAACTGTGCTGCACATTCAAGTTAGCTCTGGTTACTACATTAAGGTATTCTGGACATGCGCTGTGTACTTAAGAGACCTGGACGTATTTTAAATCACTTTAATTACTCCAACATTCTCAAATATACACACTGGGCTCTCTTATACTCATCACATTGTATGACAACCACCAGTCACTATTAACTTTACCCTGAAAATGCCCTGAAAATCTGTTTTGCCGTGAAATAACAGTTCACCGTAATTTCACAGCAATAATGTTTACAGTGATTTCAGGGCAAATTCACGGCGCTCTCGAGAATTAATGAGCTGCCCCAAAACTGCCACAAGGAGTTCATGGTGTTTTCACGGCGAAGGAATCCCAAGAGTATTTCATGGCGTTTTGGTAACACTATCTCCGAGCCTGTTATTCTTGACTATTCTGTACCTCAAGGCTAAGTGCTCGGCCCACAGTGGTTTACTGTTTATACCTTTCCAGTTTGTAATATCATTTTGAAGTATAATTTAAATTACCATGTCTACGCTGATGACACACAGCTTTACATTACTTTTTAATCTTCTCAAGAACCTGCCGATTCCTGCATTACAACACTGGAGAAATGTACAATAGATTCGAAGTTGGATGAGACAAAACTTCCTGAAATGGAACGACAAAAAAACAGAATTTGTTCTATTGGATCACGTCAGCAATTGTCTAAAGTTTCTCTTCCATTGTCTAAAGTGACTCGCAGATAAACCCCTCATCACAAGCACGTAATTTGGGTTTTATATTTGATTCGACAATGAATTTAAAACCTAATATCTCCAACATTGTTCGCATATCATCATTTCATATCAGAAATATTAGCCGAATAAGGAAATACTTGAATAAAAGTGCTGCTGAACAAATTATACATGCATTTGTCACGTCTCGATAACGGGAATGCTCTACTTTACGGTCTCCCGCAGAATCAAATATCTTGTCTTCAGCACATATAAAACACAGCAGCTCGTGTTGTGACTTTGTCCAAAAAGTCATGCCATATCACGCTAATCTTGAAAGAACTGCACTGGCTTCCTGTTTCACAGAGAATTGTTTTTAAACTTATGCTAATTGTTCACAAATCTTTTAATAACATTGCTCCAATTTATATTTCTGAACTGCTTAAAGTCTACACTCCATCACGCAATTTGCGCTCCAGCAACATGTCACTCCTAAAGGAACCAACTTCAAAACGGAACTGGGGTGATAGGTCTTTGAATTTTCTGTCGCGGCTCCGAGACTCTGGAATCATCTTCCAACTAAACTCAAATCTTGTCAGAGCAATATTTTCTCCTAAGAAGCTCTAATGAAATTGGTACCTGGTGGTAGAGCAATTCATCCAGAATTGGGTTCAAATCCTTGTTCAGCGTAATTGGTCCCTGGTGGTAGAGCAATTCATCCACAATTAGTTCAAATCCTTGTTCAGCGTAATTGGTACCTGGTGGTAGAGCAATTCATCCACAATTGGGTTCAAATCCTTGTTCAGTGTAATTGGTCTCTGGTGCATATGAATTCCTTTGTACAACATAAGCAACCAACTACGAAAAAGGCGGAAATCGTCTCCAGAAATGTCGCAAAACAGTGTTTTTTTGTCTTTCCAGTTTCATATCTCAACTTCTACTCAACATATAGAAGTGTCGTGGCCGAGCGGTCTAGCGCACCGAACTCAAGTTCTGGTGTTGCCAGCAGCAGAGTGTGGGTTCGAGCCCCGGTCGTGACACTTGTATCCTTGAGCAAGGTACTTAACCATAATTGCTTTGTCCTTCGGATGGGACGTAAAGCCGTAGGTCCCGTGTGTTGTATAATGCACGTAAAGTGGATTGTCGTGGCCGAGCGGTCTAGCGCACTGAACTCAAGTTCTGGTGTTGCCAGCAGCAGAGTGTGGGTTCAAGCCCCAGTCGTGACACCTGTGTCCTTGAGCAAGACACTTAACCATAATTGCTTCTCTCCACCCAGGGGTTAAATGGGTACCTGTGAAGGCAGAGATGGTTTGCTCTCTATGCGCTAGAAATGGCAGCAATTGAGCTGTATACTCCCCAGGGAGCTGAGATGGTTTCAGGAATGATTTATGAGCCTTATGAGCCTTATGAGCAGGGATAATAATATAATGCGCCTTGAGCGCCACTTAGTTGGTGGATACGTGCGCTATATAAATCTATACATTATTATTATTATTATTATATAAATTTCGTTTTTGCGCCCAAAAGGAGAATAGTTATTCCTCTTCATAACAGCGCTTAAATTGTATTAGATGATTGTTTTAAAGTCTCGTACCATGCCGGTTAAAGATCGTCGGTTTTGTCAATTTTACCGTGTAGGCGGCATTTTTTGCTCATTGCAGACTATTCAATGCGGTCTCTAAACGGTCGTAACTCAGTAACCTTCCGGCCGATTATTTTTGTTCGAGCTTTAAAATAGAGGTTGATCCCTCACGGAAAGTTGATGTAAAACTCTCGCTGATTGGCTGCATTTTACTGGCGTACTTGGTACTGTTAAACTAAGCAGCGAATCAGAATGGCCGTTTAAGATCCCATTGAAGTACACGTCCACAGCATCCTGTGAGGAGATTCAAGGTTGAACGCACAGCCCACACAGGCCCCGTGAAGATAATAATCTATGTACTGAAGTATAGGATACACTAAGTGTGCAAAATAAGCAGAGAGAAATTCATATGGTAGAGCAATTCATCCACAATTGGGTTCAAATCCTTGTTCAGTGTAATTGGTCTCTGGTGGTAGAGCAATTCATCCACAATTGGGTTCAAATCCTTGTTTAGTGTAATTGGTCTCTGCATGGTGGTAGAGCAATTCATCCACAATTGGGTTCAAATCCTTGTTCAGTGTAATTGGTCTCTGGTGGTAGAGCAATTCATCCACAATTGGGTTCAAATCCTTGTTCAGCGTAATTGGTCTCTGGTGGTAGAGCAATTCATCCACAATTGGGTTCAAATCCTTGTTCAGCGTAATTGGTCTCTGGTGGTAGAGCAATTCATCCACAATTGGGTTCAAATCCTTGTTCAGTGTAATTGGTCTCTGGTGGAAGAGTAATTCATCCACAATTGGGTTCAAATCCTTGTTCAGTGTAATTAGTCCCTGGTGGTAGAGCAATTCATCCACAATTGGGTTCAAATCCTTGTTCAGTGTAATTGGTACCTGATGGTACAGCAATTCATCCACAATTGGGTTCAAATCCTTGTTCAGTGTAGTTTTCTTTGCTCATTCCAATCATACCACGTTAGTTGCCTTCTTTATTTGTGCCAATATTAAATAATATACAAATATCCAACTTAAATTGTAAATAGGAGATTGCACTATCAATTGGAATGTTTCAAATTTAACTCCCTTTTGTATGCAGTATTTCAACTGTGGTAACACTAAAATATATATATAAATGAGTGATTAATTCTTATCAGGGCTATGCTTCACTGATACTGCAGTGCAGGCCTTTCATTCTTATGTCTACATCTTATACAAAATCAAATTGTCTATGGCAACATTTGAATGGCCACTTAGTCAAAAACCAAGGGCAATAAATAAATTGCCTCTGAGCATTTGGGGTTGCAGTGGCTGGCCTGAATCAAATAATGTGGTCCCTTTCAAATAAACCTGGATTAAAAGTAGATAAATAAATTTGAAATGGCAGAGACAAGCACTGGTAAATAAACTAACAAGTTACTTATATCTATTGCACTGATATATGGATCAAAGCATGATTTTAGAAAAAGCAGAAGAGAATGAGAATTTTTTCTTACAGCAAACATAAGCAAACTTATTACCTTGGTGTTATTATTGAGGCAGAACATCCTTGTAAGACAGTCAGCTACTACTTGAGTTGCTCCTCAGAGAAGGGGCCCCCTCTTCAAGTCAAAACGTAATCCTGCTGTATGAGAATAACAGATTTGTAATGTTTGTAGACTAGAACTATATATTAGCCAGCTACTTCTATTCCATTAGAGTGGTCAAACCATGCAATAAGTTGCCAGAAACATTGGCTACCTTTAAGAAAAGAGTCCTTCCCATAGGTGTACAGGACTAAACAAAGTGTCCAGTTAAGCATCATGTTTTAACAGTGACTTATACTCAAACTCACAATAAATAGCACCAACTACAAATTCATTTGAATGCCACTTGGCCACAGCTTTCAAGCTTTTTTATTCAAGAGGTTGACACCATCAACCACCGGAATACCAAACTATGGGCAAACCGGATTTGTCATTAAACAGCATTTGATAAAGACAAACAAACAGTAAACACCACCCTGAGATACCCAAGACCTCAGAGAAAAACCAGCTGGGACCACCTACATGTATACAGCATACCCAAGACTCTGTATACCCAGACCTGGCACCACTAACCCCCAATGGGGAGTTATTAAAACATACATTTAAATGTTGACAATAACAAACAGTATAATGCACATGTGTAACATATACTAACACACAGCATATCATATGAATCAATACAATATGAATCAACCAAGTGTTCGCGTCCCACCTAGGAAGCTGCGGTCTGAACTAGCCGAGGAGATCCGGCACTATGAACACTTGATAACATGTAAATAACGGAGGACTAAAATCTCCATATTATTAAGTTTAATTTTCTAGGACTGCAGTAACTGTTAATTGCCAGAACTGCTGCACCAAAAGTGGGAAGTTAATGTGCTATTCCGCCCAAAACTGCCACACGCGAGAAGCGCGCCCAAAGGAACAGAACAAAAACACCCACCAAAGTGCACCAGTTACAGCACAGACAGAATACAATTACACAGATTAGCCTTGAAAATGGAAAGCCCCTTTTTGGAGACAGATGGACCCAATCGAAATGATAAAGGCTAGCATCCGACCAGATAAACTGCGGGTGCTGCAGTACCCTAGCCCCAAGCTTTTTACACTGCGCTTTCACCCAATGATTGGCTGCTTTACGTGCGTTCTCGATGGATTTTTGAGAAGTGGCACCAAAATAGAACATTCTCAGGAGAATGTCTGATCAAACTACAATAGCTTGCAGAAACCTTTGCCGGCAAATGCCCAAGGCCGAAGTGATGAGCTGTCTCAAAGTGAACAAGTCATGAGACACCAAATCATCCGTCCCTAAATGCAAAATGAACAAAGCGGGGATATAGGGGTATGAAACCCTGATAGCAAACCATGAAGGTCCTTCAAGTGAGCACCTCCTCGGCCATTCCAACACACCAGATTGGGTCGAGCGCCAGCGACCAGACCCCTTTATGTCTGCAACGGGCACCCCCTGTGCAAAAGCTGTGGACGCAGCTCCCATCCGGAAAGAATGGGACCGATAGCGATCACCCGCCACCCCACAAACAACAAAGTAGCCCTAAGCACCACTGTGAACTGATACCATGTGAGGGGATCACCACGTTTATGGCGGAACAAGGGGCCGGACAATTGTTCCCGCGCTTGCAAATACCCTTGCAAAGCAGTAACTGGACAGATTGCCACAACCTGCAGCCTTGCGATATGAACCCACTGTGGAGGGCCAGCCTGATTAGTTTTAGAATGACGTATGGCCAGGACCACAGACATGCTAGATTGATTGCCACAGAAACACACACCGGAATACTGTAACATAGACTCTTGCATATGGTAAGTGGAATTGGCGGTAAACTCCCAAGCAGAAAAGCCAAAAAAGCTGCCGAAACATGGTGCTTTCAAATTGGGAAGCACATACCTTGAGCAACGCATCTCTAAAAGTCGGCACAAAAGCGACAATGAAATCGGCAATCGCTCATCTTGCCTAGCCCCGTCCGCCTGTAAACCTACCAGCAATTTTGCCACAATAAAATTATTAGTTGGACCGGCCCATCCTCTAAGTTTACAAAAACACCCCACCCCTGCCACATATGTATTAATTGTGGATGGAGAATAGTAAAGTAAAGACAGCCATGAGATGAAACCTGCAATGTCTTGCGGAGAAACAGTTGACACAGCCGAAGCTTGATGTGCTTTAAAACGGCAAAAGGCGTGCCACCCCGACATGTGTGTATTCTTAGCGAACACCAAACTTAACAACCATCCCATTACCGCTGCTAAAACACGTGGGGCAGCTGAGGTAAAGGGGTCATGCCCGGCTGGGCCCTTGGAGCTAGTGCCCAAAAGCGCCCCATCTGAAAACGAGAAAGTGCACCAGCTATGTTATTATGAACACGTGGTATATGCACTGCCTTAAAAATTATATTGAATTTGAGGCATTGCATGACCATTGCCCGCACTAATTGCAATGCGCATACAAGGCGACGTTTGTTTATTTATGATCCCCACAACAGCGATATTACCGTACCGGAACAACACCCTGCAGTTCACCAACAAGGGGGTCCAACAGAGGAGCGCCACTAAAGCAATGGATGGAGAACTAGCCAGCCACACTGACGGACAACGCCCACCTCCCTTGGAAAGAAGCCATATATAGCCGATGGATGCAGCAGCATCAGTGAATAATCCAAGAGCAACAATTGAACCCAATTTTCCCGCAGGAATGTAGTAAGACCGTTATAGCGCTGCAAGAATGACAGCCACATGACCAGATCGAGCTTCGCACCTTGCGAAAGGCGCACCCTGTGATGCGGCTGCTTGAGGCCCACTGTCAGTGTAATGCACGTAAAAAAGAATGCGCCTTGAGCACCACTTAGTTGGTGGATACGTGCGCTATATAAGTCCACACATTATTATTATTATTATTATTAATAATACGCCGTAAAAACGCACACCCCGGCGCAACTGCTTTACACACAAAATTCAATGACCCCACTAAGGATTGAATTTGAACTAAACTGGCTTTTGGCCTGCCAAGCAAGAATTGAATCTGCCTTGTGAGTGGTTGAACTTTGACCTGTGAGACCCGGACCTGCCCTCGAACAGTGTCGATTTCGAGCCCCGATTATGAGATAGTTTGTACCAACAAAGAGAAAATCAACCAGATAATCAGTGACAAAGCCTGAATGGTGCAATTGCTTTCACTTAGCTGGAACCCAGAAAAGTGCTCAACTTCCCAAAGAGCGCGCAGGAAATGGAACATCCCATCGGCAGGCACTTGTCAAATAAAATTGGCCCCCAAACTTGAAACCCAAAAGCTCGTAACAACGAGGGGAAACTGGCAAGAGCCGAAAAGCTGATTTAATGCCTGCCTCAGCAAGCCATGCATTACAGCCTGCCTGCAAAACCCCTACATCAAATGACGCATAAACCACTTTGCGTTAACCTTACCAATGAAAGCACTGACCCCCTTTCCTTGTGGGAAAGACAGATGATGAATGAGACAAAAAGTCCCAGGTTTTTTATTTATTTATTTTATTTTTTAATAGGCACTAAACTGAAGTGGCAATTTGAAATGGACCAGCAACGCGAGCTGCACCCTTGCATGGCCTTTGGATTACCAACGCTTTTGGTAAATGCTGTACGAGAGCGCTGCCCAGCACTATCCATAGAGCAGCATGCGTGCACACATGGCCAGAACGTGAGAAACATCTTACACCCGCTACCACAAGAGCAACCTCAGAACCTGAAGACCTATGAGCTTGGGCAAGCACTGAAGGACTTTCAAAAAACAAAATTGACATGCCAATGCAAGCACTACTCCAAATCTTTCCTTTCAATGACTGCGAAATGTGTCCCCCCAGCAGTAAACTGAGTCGGCGCGTGTAATAGGAGCCGGCTAAGTTAAAGAAGCCAAACCAGCACAAGATGCCTGCGTTGAAAGAAGCATGCTGGGAAAACTTGAGGCCCAGTGACCATCCCCCCTGTAACCGTAGGGAGCTGGTGACTAATGCTTGGCAGAACAGAAGTTGCAAGCACTGATGGCACAATGCCACCACTACTAGTACTAACGCCGCTTGGCTGACTTTAGCAAGCGGCTTGGTTAAAGCCAGAAAGCGCTGGATTAAGTCACCAAACACTGGACCCGTTAAATGACTGGGGGCACTAAAATTATAGTAGGGACCGCAACCCCTTTTAAAATGCCATTTTATGCTAAATCTTTTGATTATGATAGAGAATATAGTTCTAATTCTAGTAATTGAAACCTTTTTTACTCATACAAACCGGACTTACGGTTATCAAGTTATTCCCTTTTTACTGTTTACGTTTTCAGGAAATTTTGTTCAATTTTCCTATGGAGCTTTTGGTATTGTTTACCATTTTAAACAAGTTGGTAAACAAAAGGAAACTGCCATATTGTAAATACTATCTTCCACGGCCCTGAAACTTTATGAAGGTGTACTTGAATGTTGCCAAAACAGTTTATACAATTTTAATTTTAGTTGTTAACGATGTAACAAACATTGCCATGGAAACAATAGTAAACAACAATAATACCTCCATTGGTCAAAATTAGATATTGAGTAGCATAACAAAGAATGCCTTGACAAAAAGAGCTAAATGAGTAATATTATTATAAATATTATGCTACTACAACTAGCAACAAAACCAGTCCAAGTGGGATTACCACAATCATTAAAGTCCACAAGTCCAGCGGCAACGGCTGCTTCCCGTATGCAAGGGTACACTAGACTGACCTGACTGGACGGATGGTATGGTGGGTGGTCATGCCAGCATCAGATCCAGCATGTCCCAATAACAAGGGTACAGTCAGACACTGTCACCGAGCTTGGGGCCGAAACCTCCACCGTCTCATGATGAACCTGGCGTCTGGGAAGGGGCCGTGCATCGACGCTTATCCTTCAGTGGGGAGCTCGTGCCTCACCCGCCACGGGCCGCCCGCAACCGGGCTGGAGGGCAAACCCGACTTACCGGTCGTGGCATCATTGAAATGACTGACGCAATACAATATGAACTAGCTGCAAGTGCAATTGCAATCAAGGGCTTGTAGTCGGGAGACCGGACTCGAAGGTCGCCTCGTAAATTGTAAAGTTAACGTTAACGTTAGGCCCCTATTCCCTCGTGACAACAAATTCAGCCCAGTTAAAAGTTGTGCAACCGCAAACAAAACGAAGAGGTGTGAAGGCCGATGATGTATTGCAGTGATTAAACAATCCATAAGACAACAGAAGATCTAACTAGTAACTGTTACATTGAAGATGAACTACTGTCACAAAAACTCTTCTAGTAATGATGAAGAGAATCCAAAATTAGGTGTCGCCAGGCAGCAAACGTCTCACGAGTCGTGCGCGCAGTCGATCTGCCCACGAAGAAATTTTACAATAACGTTAGTTCTTGAAAATAAATATTTGTTACAACCAACCGAAACTGGTCCGTTGTAAAAGTTCCTGTCGCCAGACTAGTTGAATCGTACACAGATAGAACTGTATCCACCGAAGAAAAGTTAAATTTGTTGACAAAAACATAAACCGCTAACCCAAAAACTCCATGGACTTGTTAATAAACAAGGAGCTGTGACAAGAATGCCCCAAACTGCACTGGTTGCTTGACACCAAGCGCCAACCTTTACAGCGCGTAACCTGATTGGCTAAAAACCTCCACCGAAGTTTGCCACCAGACAAACTATTGGTGGAGGCCTAAAAGCGGGAAACTTCCCGCCTACGCCCCTGATTGGCTGTGCCATGATCCACCCTGGGCATATAAAAGGCTTGACGTGGAAAATAGCCCATAAGCCTGCCGCTGGCTAACGAGTGCACAACAATATGCATGCCCATTGAGAAAACCCGATCCGTATTGTAAGTTGCGCATAATGCATTTGATCACTTTCGTGATAAAATGATTTAACATTTATGAGTAAACATTTGTATAAGTGTTAATGGACCACATCATGCTGACAGAATTGTATTTCCTTTTTATCTTGAACTTTCACCTTACGGGGTCAACTTTAAAAAGCCTTCTTTGATGTACCAAGACTAATCCACCAATCAAGTATGAAGATTATCCACAAAGTATTTATGACGTGTGACGGACGGATGGACACATGCACAAAGAACAAGTATGCTGCTCTTTGCTTTGACTTTGGCATACAAATAAATACAAATGTTTAGAATTGAACAAAAATAAAATTAAAAAAGGATGTTGACCTTACGTGCAAGAGTAGAGATTTAAACAACAAATCAAAAATTCAGTCAACCACAATAGCTATTCCCAGTTTTAGCAATGTGAAGACTACTCACGCAATTAAATCCTACCACTATCCAAGCATCTAAACCAACACTTACCTCTTGAATCTTTCCTCCATTGAAACAGTAATGAAGTTGACATCTCTCCTGTAAAGACAAGTTTAGAAAACATGAGGAAAGCATCCCCATGTACATAATTTGTTTTATTTTCTTTTGCTTGAGCTTATGTGATACATGTCCTCTAAAGCAGTATCTTATGTGTCAACATATCCTGGCCCTTAATGACCAAATGCTATTTGCTACTTAGACAACTTGTATCTACACAAGTACATGAGGCACATTTGATGCAATGCTCATTTCATATGAACACATCCTGCATGTATTAAATTTCAAAGACAACTTTTTCCTGTTTAATTGTCTTCATTGATGAAAATTAATCAATTCTAACAAATGCAAATGCAACCAAAAGATCTTAGATCCGAACAGTCATGTGATGTGATTATGAAAATAATTGATCACCTTTCCTTGAAGAATATTCTTCAAAATAGTCTTTGTGTCCAAGTATCTTATCCGTTATCATATCCTGCTCCATTTTTGCAATGCTGCAGTTGACAAAATAAACAATATGCAATGTTTTAATTTGTTTGTAAATAATCAGAAAGAGTACATGTGAGTGATCTAGAAACAAAAATTAAGAAACGTAAGCCCATCCTAGCAAATCTTTATTAATGGTTTTAAAGACAGGACTTAAATTTGTTGTTTAAGAACGTTTTTGGCTGAAAGATGCTGAAACACTGTCCAATAACAAATGTCTTTTCACTTTTCCTCAACATTATACATTCCTATTTTTCCTAAAACAAAAACAAAACTATCTATTGTGACACAAATTTCACACAGTTTAATGATTAATTCATGAAAACTAGAAGGTTGAATTGAACTGTACCTTCTCTTTAACAAGGAAATTCTCTAAAATGGGGAAAAAACACTAACATTTTTAAATTACTGGTACTTTTCATTGGGAAAAATACCAATACCATTTGATACAAAACGTCATCAAAAATTAAGATAAACTAATTATTTCTTGTGCTTTGGAACAACTGTTCAAATCACTTGTTGATTCATTTTGACTTAACTGAAACAAATAAATTTGGTGCAAATACCTGATACAGTTCCAGCAGGACTTAAAAAGAGCATTATTGATAAGTATAGGATATCCAATGAAAGAAATATAATTACCATTATTGTCTGCCTTTCTGAGTGAATCTAGCATATTAAGAATCCATCTTATCCGCAATGTGTTTTCTTCAGAATTTCTGACAATAGTTATACTTTTCTCTTACAACATCAGCCTAGAACAAGAAATTCAGAAATAATGTAGAACATTAATCAACTGAAAAATAACAGCTGATGATGATGAGGTCCAAGAGTTTTATTGTGCATGCATATATTGTGCAGACAAATGGCACATCATTTTGACAACTAGAGCTGCTTGGTACACCCGTACATCATAACATGGATGAATAGATTAAATGTCATCTAAACCTAGCTTTAAACTATGGTCAGAAGCTTCAATAATTTATATTTCCTCATGTTCATGACAAGCATTATTGCATGCTCAGATTCAAGCTTTGCCAGCCTCAAGTTGGGTTAAGATCGACCCAATGCTGAGATAAAATGCAGATAAAGAGTACCTAACTATAAACGCCAACCCCATAATAATAATAATAATAACAATAATAATAATAATAAAAATAATGTGTGGACTTATATAGCGCACGTATCCATGAACTGAGTGGTGCTCAAGGTGCATTATATTATTACCCCTGCTCATGAGACTCATAAGGCTCATAAATCATTCCTGAAACCATCTCAGCTCCCTGGAAAGTATACAGCTCAATTGCTGCCATTACAGCGCATATACATGTAGGGCTAATCAACCAATTCTGCCTTCACAGGTACCCATTTAACCCCTGGGTGGAGAGAAGCAATTATGGTTAAGTGTCTTGCTCAAGGACACAAGTGTCACGGCCGGGATTCGAACCCACATTCTGCTGCTAACACCAGAACTTGAGTCCGGTAAGCTAGACCGCTCGGCCACGACACTCCACGACACTCGACATGACACTCCACGACAACCCCATGTGTATATAGTCTAGCTGTGAATGTTTTTTATTTCAAACTTACCACTCTGGTCAATGGGGTACCCGGTTCCTGATGCTTGATAAGTTTGTACTGAATACCGATTGTGGATGCTTTGCAGATGGGCGATAGAATTTGATGGTCTGTGAAATAATAATAATAGTACAGAGATGCCAACATTGAATTCCAAAAAAGAGTAGCATCTATTGAAAAAAAAAAATCGCAAAAATCTAACGCTAAAAAATGCATGTCCGGATTTTGGGCAATGTCAGCGCCGCACTCGGTGTAAACCCCGCTGGCGGTAGTGGGACCGGGGGCAGAGTAAATTGGAGGAAAATACTCAATGAAAAAATAATGAAATTATAACAATGCTAGACGTATCTTATCTTAAAAAGCTCACAATAATGATCTTCCGAATTAGTAATCGGCATGCATCAATCACGTTAGAAATTTTGATTATTAATAGTAATACTAACTAGTAATAGTGACTACCATGGAGGAAGGCTTCCTCCATGGTAATACTAACTGTTCTCTTTCTTGGGGTCTCGAAGGCAAATAACAAATTGATAGCCTTAGCTAGGCCTAGCCGGATATAGCCCTAGCTAGCTCACCTGGGCCCAGTTTCATGGCGCTGCTTACCACAGAATTCTGCGCTTACGGCGCCATAAAAAGCGTGTGATTCTATTCGCCGTAAGCGCAGAATTCCGCAGTAAGCAGTGCCTGCATGCCTGACACTGAAGTCGCACTTGCAAAGAATCTTCGAGAAATTAAAAGGTAATGCACGTGCGCGAGCACAATTATGCGCGCATGTACACGTGTACACACAAGCTACCTCATAGACAACCTCATTCCCCACGGGTATGCTCATTATTCCCCATTATGTAATAGAGATCAATGGGTACGATCTTGCAAATAATGTACAGATGTACAGGCAGGGTACATGTAGGTAGGCAGTCGAATCCATCCAGCGCGCTCGGCTCGCGCTTGTGTGTGATACGTACATAATCGTGTGAATTCGCCGCTAATCCCGCTATTGTCGCTTTTTACCACCACTGCGGTTTATATTTAAAAGGTTGTTTTGTTTTTTCATTTGTAAAATTATTTTTCATCATTTTTATTTCCACTTAATAGTTCATTCATTGTTTGCTTGTATTGTAACTATATACAATTATACTGGGGCGGCTTGTTTAGCGTATTTCAATGAAGTATTATCGTAGAGTCGTATTCACGGCTCAAAATCGTATTTGCTACGCCCAAATCGTGTATGTTGGCATCTCTGATAGTATATAAATATTGGGTGCCTCATCAGGGTCACATGAATAGAATTATATTACATTAGGTAACATCTGAACTGTCCCATTTCACAAGGCAATCCGAGTGATATGAGACAGTGATATAATTCTAACCATTTTTCAAAATAAAGGCACTCAATTAATATTTGTTTTATATAACTCACACACAGATCATTGTCATTTGATTACACAATCACCAGTTCAGTCACCTTTATTTACTAATCAATCAATCAATCAATCAATCAATCTCACTTTATTATCCCTAAGGGGAAATTCCTTTCGGCCTATACATCAAACAATTAATAAATACATACATTAAAAATTACAATAAATATTACACGTAAAAACACAATACTTCACTAAAATTGCATTGCATGTGGGCCTAATTAAATCCCGTGTTGGTCTCTGTAACGTATAATTATCATTCCAACTGCTGGACAGCTGAGGCAACAAATGAGCTGGCATACCGCTTAGTTTTAATCCTCTGCTGTAAAAGACGGTTACTCCTAGCACTTTTTTCATACAAAGGGTGAGTTTCATCTGCCAAAATCATTTCAACTTACATACAAATTGTCAACCATTAATTGATCAGTACCAATTATTTTATTCGCTTGTTTAACTACCCTATCCAATTTAGACCAATCCAGTACCCACATGTTTCCAAAAACACAAATAAGACAATAATACTTTGCAGGGCAGACTTGTAAAACATTTGTAAAATGGTTCTGTCCACATAAAATGAATTAAGTTTCCTTAAAAAGAAAAGACGCTGCTGTAACTTTTTGCACTTTGATTTACCACATTTATCAAAAAGCAAATGGTTGTCAATCTCGATTCCTAAGTACTTAAACTCAGTGACTCTCTCAAGAGATTCTCCTTTGATCACAGTGGCCGGGATGTGTGTTTTATTCCTACGAAAATCAAAAACCATATCCTTTGTTTTCTTGGTTTTTGTCACACCACTGAACAAATTCAGAAATCTCGTGATCGAATGATTCTATGTTTAATATCCTTTTTTTGCAAATAAATGACCAACCAGTGCAATGTCATCTACATACTTAATTAATTTATGATCAGTGTTCAAAGATCTACATTCATTGGTGTATAATGTGTACAGAATGGGAGAAAGAACACAACCTTGTGGAGCCCCAGTATTTATATAACGGATAGTTGAACGAGTGGAATTAAACCTAACCTGCTGTCCCCTATTTGGTAAAAAGTTATTGATCCATAGTATAATATTTGAATTTACATTAAGATCCAACAGTTTCTGAACCATCAAATACGGCTGAATTGTGTTGAAGGCACTCGCAGTCTACAAAAAGAACTTCAGCAAAAGCCCCCGCCTTCTCCAGGTATTCACAAATGCCATTAATCAATGTAAGAATTGCGTCCTCTGTATTTTTTCGTGGTCGATACGCAAACTGATGATCATCCAGGGAATCCTTAACTTCATTAGTTAACCTTTTCTGAACTATTCTTTCTAAACATTTCATGGGTACCGAGGTGAGAGCTACCGGATGAAGATCATTCATGACTTTAGGGTGGGTGTTTTTTAGAATTGGAACAATCACTGACCTTTTCCATAATGCAGGAATTAACGCCCTATTTAATGATTCCTGAAATAATGACCGAAATGGTGATGCTAATTGCTCAGCACAGACCTTCAGTACCCGGCAACTAATTAAATCGGGCCCATGTGTCTTTCGTAGGTTTAATCTTTTGAATAACACCTGGACTTCACTTTCATTGACATTAATACTTTCAGCATGTGGAATTACAACACGATCTTGTTGAACGCTAAAATCGTACACCCATCAAACCTGCTGTAAAACTCATTCAAATCATTTGCATACACGGTCTCATTTTGTACACACATATTTCTTCTTTGAGGTTTGTAGCCAGTGATAGTTTGTAATAAACTCATTCTAAATGAGAACCAGAAATGTGTACATTGTATACATACATTGTATAACAAATTGTAACTTTTTTATGTTTATTCGGTTATTTTGAATTTGAAAGGCTTCACTGCAGCTCACTCAGCTATAGTAGTATATATGTGTATGATGAGCATGCAGTAATTTCCCTTAATACCAAAACTGACCACAATTGTTTTGTTTTTTTCACTATTAGCATCATGTGATAAACTTACCGAGTGCTTTTTACGTTTTGTTGATTCAGCTCTTTGGACTTGAGAATCTTCTTCCTATCAAAACAAATAATAAAGTAACACAAATGTACACAATTAATGATATTGTAATTTGCATGATTAATGGTCCCTTCATGCAAGCATGCTACTTGACCTTGTCTAAAAGGCCTACATGCAATTTGCAACAAATAATATCAGGGAATTTTCATAAATTATCAGCCTTAACCCTAACTCCCTCGGCCCATTTGCTTACACATAACCTAAATCCTCCAAAATCCTTCAGTAGTAAAGCAAGCACACGATGACATATATATATGTATGCACACATGTGTTTCTAATCTGTGATTAGTGTACATGGCCAGGGACCCTCCCTGCATGCATGGAGCAATAAACAGTGTCCACTGACCCAAGCACTGACCTTGCAATCACTACAACAAACATGGATGTAATTGTACCATGGAAAGGCAAGTATGCCTAATAATCTCAATCCTCCAAAATCCTTCACATTAGCAAAGAGGATTTTGGAGGATTTGGGAAGGTTACGGTTAATGTATGACAATGGCATTTAAGGCATGATTAATTATGGATGAGCCAAAACAAATTCTTTACCTGGCATACAAATTATGTACTTGTAAGAGGGTCCTCATCAGTGTGTATTCCTGATGTAGATGCTGCTGCAACCTAACATTAAGAAATCAAAGATAGAAGACACATTATTAAGTAAAAGAATGCCTTCAATGAGGATTTCAGACTAAAGGGCGGCATTAACTGTTATTCATAAATGCCCAAGACAGTTGAGACAATCTGATGGGACAAAACAGAATCACTTGGGGTGTATTAATCGATGATAAAGACATGTGCTAGCTGTTTGCCAGCTGTTTTGTGCAAAGCCAACTTGGATTTGAACCAATCAGAATGACGAAGATTGTTTGGAGTTTATTCATCAAAAATTGCACATGTTTTACATTTTGAAAACGAAATTGATGCGGGCATAAAGGCGAGGTCCTTATCACCCGTAACCACACCCAAAACCGGTCATTAACCTGCGGTAAAGACCAAGCAACAAACTGTTATTCCCTTATTAAATGAGCTTACATGGCAAGAAACAAACACAGCCTCTGAGGTCTTAAATCACATTAAGGTTGACATTATGTGAATGTGGATAAGCATACTTTTGACACAGTTATACTTGCATCAATCTATATCTGCAAGAACACATACAAACAAAATTATTTGAAGACCTTTCTGGATTTCCTTGTAAACAATGTATGGTAGCATTCATGCTAAACTTGAAAGGCTGCACTGCACTCATCATTCAGCATGCAGTAATTTCCCTTAATACCAAACTAGACTGCAGTCGCTGCGCTTTTAAACTTACTGAGTACTTCATACGTTTTGCTGATTCAGTTCTTTGGACCAAAACAACAAAATTATCAATGTTCCAATGAAAACAAAAATCTTTAATATTTTCCGGATTTATTGTAATGTTGAATTTCTGTCTCTGGAGGAACATTAATAATTGTTGTTGTTTGAGATTGCCAATACAGTGTAGGGGCTTTAATTGAGACGTGGCTTCACAAAAATCTTAAAATTTTGATTTTTGTTTCCACTGAACAGAGCAGAAAGACTGTATTCAAATATTTATCATTTACAATTGACATAATTAGTGCTAATTTAATATTAATTAACAGAATTTTATCTTCACTGGCAAATTATACAATTTTATCTGGTGTTTATTGACATCAAATATTCAGTGTTATTTCAACTACTCTGATTAGAGTTAATTAATTGTTAATAACAATAAATGAAAATTATTTCTTGAAACCGTGTTCAAAAAGCAATCTTTCAAACAAATAGAAGGCCATCATTCTTTGTTTAAAAATACAAAGTTCATTTAAAAAGACAACAAAAATCAAGTTTAAAAAAAATTTCACACATTGTCCATAATGCTTTTTGTTCTTAAATATGTAAATCTTTATTGTTGATAGTTTATGTCCAACGTACCTTACACAGAACTGATGAAAGCATGTTGCATGCCATTATTTTTTCTCTGTTTCCCTGTGCAGCTACATAGTAGGCATTCTGAGTTTCTGTCTGATGAGACATTAGTTGGGTAACTTGATGAGCCTCTCTCTGGCTTAGAGTGTCAACAGCCTGAAACAAATCATTTTTGATCATCATTTTTGGAAGGCTTGCAACTGCAATGATCACCAAAACAAATATTAATTTGGCAGATATGGCAACTACAGAAACAATCTCCTCATCAGATTTGATGGAAAGAAATGTTTTACACCTGTAAACAAATCAATTTATTACATATTTTAACTTGGGAACAGAACACAGCAATCGCCCTGTTGAGTGGAACTGATCCACCCATTCTGCAGTGTGCATTTACATGATCTAACTTATTGAAAGAAGCAATTCTCACCATCTTATAATTAACAGGGAGTGTATATCACTATGAATAACTTTACCCTGAAAATGCCCTGAAAATCTGTTTTACCATGAAATAAATAGTTCACTGCAATTTCATGACGACACAACACCGTGAAAACGCCATGAAAATGCCATGAACTTCTTGTGGCAGTTTTGGGGCAGCTCATTTATTCTCGAGAGCACTGTGAATTTGCCCAGAAATCACTGTAAACATTATTGCCAATATCTGAGAGGAAGAGACACCATGAAATTGCCGTGAAATTATGGTGAACTGTTATTTCATGGCAAAACGGATTTTCAGGGCATTTTCAGGGTAAAGTTATTCATAGTGTATACACCAATGGTTAATAAATGAATGTGAATACATCCATATACTTATAGAATCAAGAGATGTATAGAAGCCAAACTGTAGAAAATATGTTCACATTTGTTTGTATTTGTTAAAATGTGGAAATGTTTCAATGTCCAATGATCCATTTAAAATTTGAGTATTTCATTCATACATTTCACACTGTCAAGTGGAATAACTTCTCAGAGTGTTCAGTATTTCGGTACCATTAACATATTACATTACAAGTATAATTCACTCAGTTACTCCCTGAATTAATTAGGACAAAAAATTACCCTTTCATTCCCGCTCTCAAAATATTCCGGATAACATCATACACTGACATCCTGCAACTTGAATTTGTATGTATAAAAGTATGTTGGATATTGCAATGGTAACGAAGGGATGTATCCAAACCCCTTTTATGCTTAAACCAGTTAGAGTTAGTGTAATGCTTTCATGAGGATGCTTTCTTAAAGGGGGTATATCGTCACAATCAGAGCAGGCTTGCGGCTTGACACTGAATCCTGCACTGATAGTTTTAGATGAACTCAGATGAACCCATTGAATATTATATGGATATAGATACATGTAGATATACTCACCTACCTTAATTTGTTGCAGCTGTTTTACATATGATTGATTATAACAATGGTTTGCCTCCTGTCCCAACAAACAAGCACCTGCTGAGGAATGTCAAGAAAAAAAATGTCTAGATTAATCTCAATTATAACATTTTTAGTGTATGCAGGATAGCTATTAGGAAAGGAATGCAGTTTGTTTAAAACTTAAACTGCAAGCCACATGAGTCTCACAAGAAAAGGAATCACAATGACTGTCAGCCCATTTGTAACAATATCTACCCACTTTAAACATGAATTGGATAATATACTGAACTTTCAAAACAATCTTATTTCTACCAAGTACATTGCCTTCAAGGCAATTGGTGCCCACCTGTTTGTGTGATTACTAATAATATACGAGTAGCTGGAAACAAGGGAGGGCAATGACCAAGGCCCGAGGTCAGTATTGAATAATACATACAAATAATTGAACTACTTGAATTTCATTCTATTTTAACATATGCTTATAGTGTTCGCATTATTTCCATCGATATATATTTATAGTTAAATTTCTTCCTCTGAGAATAAAGTAAACTGATCATGTCTGACTGTGGACTTACAATAATTAAGCATTGACAATCCCATGGGGGCGTTATACTATACATGACTATATGAGGATCAAACTATATGGTGTGTCGTGGCCGAGCGGTCTAGCTTACCGGATTCAAGTTCTGGTGTTAGCAACATAATGTGGGTTCGAATCACGGCCGTGACACTTGTGTCCTTGAGCAAGACACTTAATCATAATTGCTTCTCTCCACCCAGGGGTTAAATGGGTACCTGTGAAGGCAGAGTTGGTTTGCTCTATATGCGCTAGAAATGGCAGCAATTGAGTTGTATACTCCCCAGGGAGCAGAGATGGTTTCAGGAATGATTTATGAGCCTTATGAGCCTTATGAGCAGGGATAATAATATAATGCGCCTTGAGCACCACTTAGTTGGTGGATACGTGCGCTATATAAATCCACACATTATTATTATTATTATATATGTCTGGACGTGTAAGAAACAATTCAAGACTCTAGTTCACGGTTCATGTAAATTTCAG